>JADBJO010009309.1:80241-85198 GCA_016801955.1 Conus betulinus
AAGTCCAAATCAGCCATATCCACTTGCTTCCCTTTGTTGAAGGACATCAGGAGATCGTTGGTAGTGGTGAGCAATTGGGTCTCGGTGGAAAAGCCTGAACGGAAGCCGTGGTTGAGATTTGTGAGTATTTTGTTGTTCTAGGTGGGACATGATATGGCGGCAGACTATGTGCTCGAGGAGTTTACAACATACAGATGTCAGTGAGATCGTGGCGGTAGTTTGATGGGGTATGCTGGTCGCCTTTCTTAAAAAGCACAAGATATGTTAGCTCCAAACCAATGTTGTGGTAGGCGGCCAGTGTCCAGTGAAGTCTGAAAGATTGTGGTCAGGATTGGGGCGATGTTGTCAGCCAAGTTTCTTAATATCTGGTTTGGGATGTTGTCCAGTCCTGAGGCTTTGTTGTGGGGTTTAGCTGGTGAAGCAGCTTGGCTACACCATGGGTGTCGACATAGATGGATTTGATGTGGCTGTAGGCTTCTTTAAATTTGGTAGGGTGGTCGTTGTTGCTGTGGTGAAGACAGATTTTAACTGTTTTAGCAGAATGCTTGCTTTGGTCTGACTGTCGCTGTGGAGTTGGCCATCTTTTCTAAGTGGGGCTACCCCAGAGGAGTCTTGCTTTCTAGATCTGATGTAAAGCCAGAAGGGTTTTGTGTTGTTGTTGTTGCGAGGCCTTCCTGGATGGTCCCTATGATGTATTGCCATTCTGCTCCCTGGAGCTCCCGCCGGGCAGTGATTCTGGAATTGACGGAAGGCGGACCAGTGTTTCTTCACCCTGGCTCGCTGAAACATCCTCTTCTTTCCGTTTAATCATCCTCCTGAGTGGGCAGTCAGCCATGGCAATGTGCTTGATGGTCTGAGCAAGAAGGTGGGTATGTTTGTCTCCATTGATGTATTCAAGAGGTTTTTGAAGGTAGTCCAGAGGCTGTCGATGTCCTTCCCCACTCTCTTTTCTTCTTCGATGATGTCCACTACATTGTTCATGTCTTCTTTGAGCTTCTCTCAGTTTGCCTTTCCAAATCTATAGCACTTACGTGCTTTCTGGTGGTGTGTCCCAGGTCAATTTCTTCTTTGAAGCTTTGAAAGTCATCTTTGGTCACTATGTTTTGGAGTTGATTCTTAATTTTCTTCTAGGGGCTTTCTGCATCCCGATTTCTTCTAGAACAACTTTAGTTCTTTCTTTTGCTTTCTCAAATCTAGCCTTGATTTGCTTTGAGATACTGAGGCGGGAACGGGTCTGTTGCTTAAGTCACTTGTTGATGACGTGGAGGATGATTTCCTTTTGCTATTTCTTTGGCCTTGAAGAACTTTAGTGATGAGGCGATTTGACATTCTCTTGCTAGCATCAATTAGTTTCTCCCTACATGTTGGTTTTTTTCCCTTTTCTTTTCTCCCCCCTCTCTCTTCCCTCTTTTGAACCGCAATATAACAAAATATTTCCCGCACTTTTACAAGTGTTCCGTCACGTTAGCCAATTTGAAGAGCATATACTACGTCACTGTCAACAACATGAGAAGCAAACACATTTTTGAAGTACGTCTCCATGAAACACTCAAGGCATACACACATCATCTTGCACTGCCTGTGCCTGACTTTACCTGGCACCGGAATTTTAAGCCATGACACTTACATGTTCACGTTCTTCTCGTGTTGATCAGTTTTCGTTTTCGGCCTTGATCCGGATGAAGAGGTTCTTTTGGGAATGATGAAATATTTTTTTGAACCTCTTAAAAACAACTTTCTTTGACTCGAAGGAATCTATGAAGACAGTAATACGCTACAGTTTGAAAATAAACTGGTAGTCCTAGTTGTTCACAAAGTAAAGGTTGAGAACATTTCAGCAGAGCGCACAAAAAACACGTCTGATCCACAGGTGAGCGACAGTCTGAGCAGGATATGGAAAAGTTTGTTATCCGTCTATGTATTCCAGTCCTCCTGCCAGAGGTCTCTGACATAATCATTAACTTTAGGTTTCAAATCTGAGTAGGGGACAGATATGATAGATAGTTTCTTTTTTGTGGCATTCTTGGCCAAACCATTTGATAATCAATTTCCTCGAATGCCCACATGACTGGGAACCAAAGCAAGAACAATGTTGTGATTTTCCACTTTCAAACAGGTAACAAGTTCAAATGTTCAGAAGTTCAGGATGATGGAGGTTATGGCCAGCTATGGCCTCCAAAGCTGACAGTGAATCAGATAAAATCAGAAAGTCCTTATTTGTAGATTGAGAGATTATCTTCAGTGTTAGAAACAGACCTGTAATTTCGGCAGAGAGTAAACAGAAGTGTCTGATGGAATATGTTTTGATATTTTTACAGAAGGAGCACATGGACAATAGGCTACATAAGCCACTCCATCTTCAGATTTTGAACCATCAGTAAATATTTTCTGAAAGGATTGACAATTCTGTACAGAGATCAGCAAACAAGGCTTTGTATGCCTGAGAACTGGTGGATTTTTCGCGAAATGCAGCAAGATCAAAGCACATTTCTGTGTGAATATGGTCCAGGAGGCTTATCTGGAAATTTCGAGAAGTCAGACACAACTCTTAGATCAAGATCTGCATTCTGCGCATGAGGCTGCATATGAAGTCCAAAGGGAGGAATACAGTTGGGGATTCGTTTTTTTTTTCAAATTTACTTTGAAAACTGAGGATTAACACAGAGTCATATGCAGAGTTTTCCAGTTCAGACAGTCTGAGATTTGTAATTCAAGGATAGGTTCAGCCTGCGGCTGGACAATAAGCGTTCAACTGCCTCTGCATACGGTCTGTACATAGGGGGGTGCGGAATGCTCCAAAGCAGAGATGAAGCCTTGATGATGGATATGATCCAAGAGTTTCAGCTAAGAGGGTCTCGCAGAGCCGTATACAACACAAACCATAGTCCAGTTTGGAACGGACCAAGCCCTTCAGAGGTGCAGCAAAGTTTTCTTTATCACACCCCAGGCAGTGTGTGCTACGACCTGCAGAATTTTCAAAGCTTTCTGGCAAGAAATTTTTAAGCGTTTAATGTGACTAGAAAGTTGAGCTTTTGGTCGGAATAACTCCCAGAAATTTGGCCTCCTCTACACCTGGAATGGGAGATTTCCCTATTTAGATTTCAGGATCAGCACAGTACTATCGAAAATTATGAAAGTGAATGCACTGTGTCCTAGTAGCAGAAAACGTAAAGCTATTTTCTTCTGCTAGCAGATGAATTTAGTCCACGCATAGCTGGAGCCTGCGCTTAACACTTGGGTACAAGCTTCCAGTTTTCATAGAGAGAAAATCACCCATGAACAATGAGCAATCGGATCCCTGCTGGGCCCATTAAAAATGTTGTTGATTTTTGTGCTAAAGAGGGCTGGAGGCAGTACGCTCTCGCATGAACATCCAACTGCTGCTCGTGAACATCAGAGAGAATGGTACCAACCCGAAAATGAAATTGTCGTTCCGCCAAAAGATGTATATTATAAATGTTGACCCCAAAAACAAAAATCATGGAGACAATTAAGCATCCCCAGATTTTCAAGGTGGTATCATAGGCCTTCTCCAAGTCAAGAAACACAAAGAAAATAGTCACTGTGTACTGTTTATTTAGAAAGTCGTTTTGCAGAGTAGATTCGAGACGGATCAAATGGCCCACTATAGTTTGATGTCTGCGGAAACCAAACTGTTCTTTCGCTAGAAGACAGTCTGTTTCAAGTTTTCACATGAGTCTAGCGTTGACCACTTTTTCCGATACAGCTGATCAAAGCTATCAGACGGTAATCAGATGGGGTGTGAAAAATCCTTTCCAGGTTTGAAAATAGGTATGAAGGTGGAAAGAATCCAGTAGTCCATACATGGTTGTACACTTGCAGCAGGATGTTCAGACCTTTTTTTTGAGAAGATGTTTCAAAAGTTTATAATGGATTTCATCTATACCAGGAGAGGAATCGCTGCAAGAAAGTAAGGTGGTTTCAATTCATTTAAAGTGAAAGGAATATTGTATTCTACCATGTTATCTGATGAAAAATTGCATGGTGATTTTTCTTTCAGGGCTTTGTTTTTGACAAACAGATTGATTTTGTTAGAAGAAGAGGGATTTGTTTCAATTGTTGGAGCAAGCAGATTAGCAACAGATTTTTACTCTGTTATAAAAGAGTTGGAAAACATAAGATGGTTCAAAGTAGAGCAGGTGTTCTTCTCTTTAATTTTCTTGATGATTTTCCACACTTTTTTTCTTCGATGTTTTAGATGTAAGACCAGAGCAAAATTGATTCCAAAACAAATGTTTACTGGTTTCATAAAACGTCTTTGAATTTTGCTGTCAATTTCTGATGTGCTCGGACGTTGGCACCACTGGTCTGCGGGAGATCCAGCACTGAGCTTTTTTGCAGGCTTTGTTAATTCTCTTACATTCAGAGTTGAACCAAGGAACTCTTGGCCTTAGGGGCTTACTGGAAGATACAAGAAAGGATGACTTAGCACTATTCAGTACAAAGTCTGAAAGACTTGCTGCTGGATCTTCACATAGCAGAATCTTGCCCTCTTCCAGATCATTAGAAATGTAGTATCAAGAGATCTCAATCTGTTTTGTTAAAATTCAGGCGTTCTGGTGAGGATTCACTTTCTGCATTTGTATATTGAAGCAACACAAAAGTAAGTTGGGGATTTCCCATTTAAGGCACACAAATCAAGCTCTGAAAACACTTCCTCTAAAGCAGATCTCTTGGTGAGCAGATCTGGTCACTTCCCCATAATGCGATCACCCAAATAACAGGAGCGTCCCTAAGAAGCTGCTCCAGTGTGAAATGAGGTCCTGTTTATAGTGACATAGTTACTTGAAGATAGATTATAACTACACGAGATAGTTATTGTTTTATGGAGAGTAACCCAATGCCCTGCCTGAGTGGAGTGTGGCGAGCAGACTGGAACTATAGGACAGATTGTGAGTAGCAATGCTACCCTGCCATAACTCCATCTTGGCGGAGC
>JADBJO010009310.1:2500-5000 GCA_016801955.1 Conus betulinus
GAAGCCGTATGTGTGAGAAACAGCGTGTTTTCAACTGCTGATCGTACTTTCGACTGTCGATCGGAGCGACAAGAAAGAAGCCGTATGTGTGAGAACAACGCGTTTTCAACTGGTGATCGAAGCGAGAAGACAGGAGGAAGAGAACAACAGCAAATGCAGTCGACACTGAAGATAAGAGGGTTGCTAGAGGATGAGGTCGCGGTAACTAAGAGAAGATACAAAGGGACAGACAGACAGACAGACAGAAAGGAAGAGAGTACACTGTGGGCTGATAAAAGAAATTTACTGAGTTTCAATAAGAACTATAACAACGTAGTTGCCAACAAATGTAAAATAACGAAGATTTCTTTGCGCTCAATATTTCTTCAAAACAGACCAAACCACAGCATCTGTTTATCAGCCTGATCAATACATGGAGATGGGAATAACACACAGACAAAGACAGACAGGCAAACAAGAGCCAATGGTTGGAGCACTACAAAGAGTAAACAAAATCAGTACACTTACAAGGCACAATGCTCTTGAAACGATTCTTGTAGTAGTTCTCTTGCCTCTGTCCGTTGGTCAATGGGAACTCTTTGCAGCCAACCAGCATCTACAACACGTTAAGTAAACAAGAATATGACTGTACTTCAAGGATGAATAACTCTAAACGTATTTAAAAAGCAACGAAATTTGCAATCATAAACATAAAATGAAAAAAAAAGAAACTTGGGCCGACACAATACAAACTCAGTTTATTAAAACAAATGTATTTGGGCATGACTAAAATGTGAACATTGTCTTTAAGTACGACAAGATATGAGCAAACACAACAAAGGATTTCTGTTCAGAAGGATTTTGATTTGGACGCACGTCATTTACACAAAAATGAACAAAAAAGCTAAGTCCAATGAGAATGAATAAGTAATACAGCACACCGATCAATGTATTTACAAAACGATTCACGACAGATGGTAACAGCAACTGTGTTCAGAATTCTTTTATTTCTTATCGGAACACAAACTTTTGTAATAAAAAAGCGAAAAAATCACACGTTGCATAAAACCTGACTACAACAAACATCAGAGTACAACAAACCGGCTGATACTGATGACTAACAGCGTGATTCATAACTGACTATAACTTTACTTTATTCAGTTCAAAGTCCGAACGAAACATTCACATACCCGTGGCTACAAAAGGTCTCATACTTAGAACATGAAACAAATGATTATGCCAAGCAGCAAACACATTATCACTAACAGTATGAGAATTTTGTTTACGTAATATGCTGAATGTCGTTGTCACCTCGCTGCTCTACGGCTGTGAGACATGGGCACTGTACAGGAAACAACTGAAGACGATGGATCAGTTCCACTTCCGCTGCCTGCGTAAGATCATGGGCATCTCCTGGGAGGACATGATTTCCAACACAGAGCGCTTCGCGGAGCAAGGATGCCTGGTATCGAGGCGCTGATCATGAAAGTGCAGTTGAGGGGGGGTTGGGCGTGTGGTACGAATGGACGACACGCGACTTCCAAAAATGGTCTTCTCTGAGCTGGCAGATGGAACAAGGAACACAGGGCGGCCACTTCAAACGCTTCAAAGACTGCCCAAAAGTATCAGTGGCATCCTGCTTCAGGGCTGGGAAACGCTTGCCACGGACTGCAGTGCCTGGCGACTTGCTGTCCACAAAGGAGTGAATAGATTCGAAGAGAAGTGTTTGCAGGAATTGGACCAGAAGCGCCAAGCCCGCAAAGACAGGAGACCTGACCCAATGACAGCTGTCGCATGCCCAGAGTGCGGACGTATCTGTGTGTCCAGCTTTGGCTTGCGCTCACACATGCGGAGTGACTGACGTCTTCGTCGACCACGACGGACATCCATGATGATGAATATGCTGAATATCTCCGAGGCAAGTTATAAAAATACCTTGCATATCACTGGGTTTGAAAGCAGCCATATGCGTCTGTCTTCATCGGGTTCACTGTGTATCATTCAACATTAGCAAGAGGCCAATTCCATAGCTCTTCTACCAGTTCCCTAATACCTTCAGAGGAGACAGAAAGACGTGAGGAATAGCCTCGGAATCATATGATTTACAGGGAAAAAAAAAAAAAAAAAACTGTCGATGACAATTTCATTCATTTCACATCATATAAGAAAGGGTCCGTGGTTTGTTTTATGTAACAATTCAATTCCTTGTGGAAACAACTTGAGACCTAAAGTAAAGAAAAAAAGCATTAGAAACACAAAGTTCACTGATTAAAACTTCACTGCTCAATGCGTCATACCACGTGTTTTATGACGAAAAGAAACCATTTTACCTCAGACTCCGTATCAGTCCTGACATCCCTCAGTGTCTTATGAAAGAAGCCATCTTACCCAAACTCCCTATCAGTCCGGCCATCCCTCAGTGTCTTATGAAAAGAAGCCATCTTACCCAAACTCCCTATCAGTCCTGACATCCCTCAGTGTCTTATGAAAAGAAGCCATCTTACCCAAACTCCCTATCAGT
>JADBJO010009310.1:7500-30000 GCA_016801955.1 Conus betulinus
AGAGATACGTTCCGCAGTTCTACATTTTCCAGTAGAACATACAAACAACAACCTCATCTCTTGAACGGCTGTTATTTCTTTGAATGGGGGCCAGAATAGCTCAGTGGTAGAGCGCTGGACTCATAACCTTCATGATCCTAGTTTTGCGGGTTCGAATCTCAGCCGGGCCAATTCGGTAAAGGGGGATTTTTCCCTCGGAGAGATAACATTGGCTTTGACTCCATTTCCCGTACTGTCCTTCGAACGAGACTATAAGCCGGGGTTCCGTGTGTGAACGCATAACATCTTGTACACACGTAAAATCCCATCACCAACTTTCGGAAGAGAAGGCCAGTTTGGCCATTGGTATGAATGACACGTTACACATAGCACGCACCTTTTCTGAAGCTGGAGTGTGGCTGCCTTACTGGCTGGACAAAAACGGTCATACACACAAAACTCCTCTTCCTTTGTTGGGTAGATAGGGTTGATCCTTGCCTGCCTGTACAGGGAGTGTCCGCTGAAGTATCAGCCTGCGTACGCAGACGAATAAAAATGCTTTCAATGGGCCTATGATACTTCAAGGGGACTACATTTCCCTTCAGCGTGATGTTGACGGCTGAATGTTGTTGGAATTATTTCGGTTCCTCTTTCCTCTGAGCTGACAGCCATTCTATCTGTGTCCGATTCGTTCTCCAGGTGGTGACGATTGTCTGGAGTTTGGATTCACTGCCTCCCAGTATGTCGATGTTGTTAAACAGAAAAACCTACAGATTGCATTGAGGCTAACCTCTAATGGATACGCATGTGTTGAAATCCAGAACTGTTTCCTGCATTATGTTTTCCAGGTAGACGTTGAACAGAATCTGAATGGCACAGAGGAAAGTGCCAGCATCGTTCCCAAGACGTCTCCGAGACAAGACAAGAGTACTGTTTACACATTTAGAGAGTGCTGCGATGACTTTGTAATGTACAAGGTGGAGGCAAACTGGTCCCTTATCAACAGAACACATAACGCACAGGAGAGAGAATCAGAGGAGGAGAGAAAAGAGAGACAGGAGAAGACAGACAGACAGAGGGAATGGAAGATGGATAAGTGACAGTTTTTTTTAGAATAGAAGGGAACAAGTGTGGCGGAACAGGCTGAACAAAGAAAGAGGGAGGGAGATAGTGAGACTGACAAGAAATGGAGTGAGAAAGACTGAAACAGAAAAAAAAACACAGAGACATGCAAAAGGCAGCAAACAAGGGGAGAGAGGGAATGCAGTTAAGTCCAGATATTGGCATAACTCACCTCACTACGAAGATGACAACGATGACAGCTATGAGAATGGCTATCAACACTGCAACCACTGATCCCGCGATGACACCTGCGTTATCGCCCTTTTCCACTGTGGACACACCGAGAGAAAGTTGATGAATAGTTCTACAGTTGCCTGCACTAAACAGCTGAATGGATGAGTGGGCAGACAGACAGGTCATTGTGTAGATAATCAGCTGTACGGATGAGTGGTCAGGCAGATCACTGTGTAGATAAACAGCTGTACGGTGAGTAGTAGACAGACAGATCGCTGTGCAGATAAACAGCTGACGGATGAGTGGACATACAGATCGCTGTGCAGATAAACGGATGAGCAAATGTTGGAACGCGTTGTTAATGAAAACCCTGACCCCAAGAATGAAAACTATATTCCATAAATATCCCACGGGGATCTAGAGTGCATACAACACACACTAAAAGGCGACCAGATGTAACTATTACACGACTGCACTTCTTGGACTTTCAAGCTGGACTAATCACAGTGCCACGAAGGAGAACCTCCTTTCATATTCCCGCTCCCTTGCAAAGCAACCACGCCGTCCAAGCTCAGCAAAGTCACTGTTCTTCATTGTGGAAGGTTTCAGGCTTGACAAGCAGGGCTTCTCTCTATTATTGTGGTTTGTTCCACGCGTCTGATAGCGTTGTAGCTCAGTCTGTATTCTCTTGTTGAAACTGTTAAGAGGTTATCACGTATCAGAGTGAACCCCGTTGGAAAGGTTTTCGAAATGACGCAAGTGCAGCTGAACTTAATTGTAAAAAAACCCCGTTGGAAAGGGTTTTGAAGTGAGAGAAGTACAGCTGAACGTGATGGTATAAACCAGCTGCAAAGGTTTTTGAAGTGAGGCAAGCACAGCTGAACTTGATGGTAAAAAACAGTTGGAAAGGTTTTTGAAGTGAGGCACGTACAGCTGAACTTGATGGTAAACAACAGTTGGAAAGGTTTTTGAAGTGAGGCAAGTACAGCTGATTTGCAAAGGTTTTTTGAAGTGAGGCACGTACAGTTGAACTTAATGTAAAAAAATCAGTTGGAAAAGATTTTTGATGTGAGTCAAAACAGCTGAACTTGATGGTAAAAAATAGTTGGAAAGGTTTGGAAGTGAGGCATGTAAAAACCACGTTGGAAAGGTTTTGGGGCAATACAGCTGAACTTAAATGTAAAACCTGTTGAAAGGTTTGGAAGTAAGGCAAGTGCAGCTTAAACTGAAACACAAGCAAAAGCGGAATTACTTGGCCGCCAATCATGGGAACAAATTACCGGTGAAAGGGACACGTATCTTGTAACATTATGCACTTGAACAAATTACCGGTGAAAGTACACGTATCTTGTAACATTATGCACTTGAACAAATTACCGGTGAAAGTACACGTATCTTGTAACATTATGCACTTGAACAAATTACCGGTGAAAGTACACGTATCTTGTAACATTATGCACTTGAACAAACTACGGTGAAAGTACACGTATCTTGTAACATTATGCACTTGAACAAATTACCGGTGAAAGTACACGTATCTTGTAACATTATGCACTTGAACAAATTACCGGTGAAAGTACACGTATCTTGTAACATTATGCACTTGCAAAAGAATGATGTCCTCCTTAAAACAGTAGGAGAAGCGTTTTCGCAATACCTAACTCTTGGTGTTCGAGAGATTCTCAAACATGTTACAGTAGGATGATTGTAATAGTTAGACATTAAACATTAATAAGACAGATAATCTTTCTAGATACAGACATTCTAATACGATCTCCTCCCCTTTCCATCTAACCCCCAATGATATAATCACACACAAACACCCAGCCACACATGTGTGTGCACAATCTCTCTCTCTCTCTCTCTCTCTCTCTCTCTCTCTCTCTCTCTCTCTCTCTTAGACACATACACGCACACACACACCATAACCACCTACCCGCACATCCACACACACACACACACACACACACAAACACACACACGCACGCACGCACGTACACACACACACACACACACACACACACACACACACACACACACACACACACACACACACACACACACACACACACACACACACACACACACACACACACACACACACACACACACACACACACACACGCACGCGCGCGCGCGCGCGCGCGCGCGCTCTCATCCACCCACCGGTACAGTGGGATCCAGTAAAACCAGCAGCGCACTGTCCCGAGCATTGACCCGTGCGATGATGACACTCACTCAGCAGCTGAGCACAGCTACCACACTTCTGGCTACACCCATCACCGTACGTTCCGTCAGGACATTCTGCGATAGTAAACCAGAATGACAAGGTTGTGCCTGAACCGATTTAAGAGGCGTTGCCGTTGTCGCTGTCGTCACAACGGTAATATTAGTAGCAGTAACAGGAAGAGGATCGGCCAGGGAAAGAAAAGAAGAGGCAACAGTAGCAGCAGCAGCAATAGTGGATGTATAGCAGCAGCAGCAGTACTAGTAAATATAATGTGTGGGACAAACGCCAAAAAAGGGCGAATGAATAATGGATACATGCAACATCAAGATAAAAGCGTCAGGGTGGGCGAGGAAGGAGGGAAATATATAGATGAAAAGTCAACACCACTGCTAGACGGCAAGCACTTCAACTCCACCGCTTGACGGCAAGCACTTCAACACCACCGCTTGACGGCAAGCACTTCAACTCCACCGCTTGACGGCAAGCACTTCAACACCACCGCTGGACGGCAAGCTCTTCAACTCCACCGCTTGACGGCAAGCACTTCAACAACATCACCGCTGGACGGCAAGCACTTCAACTTCACCGCTTGACGGCAAGCACTTCAACACCACCACTAGACGACAAGCACTTCAACACAACCGCTGGACGGCAAGCACTTCAACTCACTGCTTGACGGCAAGCACTTCAACTCCACCGCTTGACGACAAGCACTTCAACACCACCGCTTGACAAGCACTTCAACACCACCACTTGACGACAAGTACTTCAACACCACTGCTTGACGACAAGCACTTCAACACCACCGCTTGACAAGCACTTCAACTCCATCGCTTGACGGCAAGCACTTCAACACCACCGCTTGACAAGCACTTCAACTCCATCGCTTGACGGCAAGCACTTCAACACCACCGCTTGACAAGCACTTCAACTCCACCGCTTGACGGCAAGCACTTCAACACCACCACCTGACGGCAAGCACAGAAAGCAAAGTGGCAGTAAGATCTAGCGATAGGAGACGTCTCTGAACAAACGTTGACCGTACATTTTTGACTATCAGGATGATTACATTTTCAAAACTTGCATCATAAATGTGACATAGTTTGCTGTAAAGCGCAAATCTGTTACTCCATTAAAGGCCTTGTGTTTGTGGATATGAGTATGCAAAACGTACAATTTGTGACTCGCCAATCAATACAAAAATGTAGAAATTACAACTTCTGCGTATCTGCCCAAAGCAAAGCCTGTATCTGATCTGACCATAGTTTTACGCTAATGGAGTCAAGCCCTCACCATAAACCACACTGAGGACGTTTATCAACCTTCCTGCTGTTTCTGAACTGTACCAGCAGCCTTCCATGATCATGACGATTACCCAAACCGATCCTGTCCGTTCTTCCTGCTGTCTGGCATCTGCTAATCTGTCCAGTTTTACATCGATTGCTATACTCCAGCCGACAATAAACGTTTCTGTATTGTAACTGATGTGGCTGTTATTGGACGCATGGGAAAAAAAACGTATTTGTTATTTGTACTTACTCAATTTTCTTCTATCAGTCGCTAACTGTAGGCCTAAATGGAATCTTGCCAGTACTATGTGTGTGTGATTTAACTGAAACACTTTATACATCTTGGCAAAACATAACTTGATATTTGTCACAATTTAAACATGCAGTGTAACTTAAAAGATCTGTTATCAGTGTATGTTAGTCATAATTTCTTTTTAAAAAATTATCAATTTTGTGATAAGAACAG
This sequence comes from Conus betulinus, assembly GCA_016801955.1. Lineage (NCBI taxonomy): Eukaryota > Metazoa > Mollusca > Gastropoda > Neogastropoda > Conidae > Conus > Conus betulinus. The sequence goes on from JADBJO010009310.1 coordinate 12,761, forward strand.
ATGAAAATGTTAACGGCAGATTTACAATCGTTAAAGGGACACATATACACACACACACACACACACACACACACACACACACACACACACACACACACACACACACACACACACACACAAAGCATAATGTTATACCTACAATTGAAACGGCATGATCACACGCACACAGACTTCCTACATACATGAGTCAAAAGGATGCATAGTGTCTAACTCCTGCCATGTCGTCACACACACACACACACACACACACACACACACACACACACACACACACACACACACACACACTTATACACTCTATGTCTCCGTCTCTGTCTCTATCTGTCCGTCTGTCTGTCTGTCTGTCTGTCTCTCTCTCTCTCTCTCTCTCTCTCTCTCTCTCTCTCTCTCTCTCTCTCTCTCTCTCTCTGATATCAGCAATGTTTCTCATGCTAGCCGAGTAATGCAAACAGTAACGACATTTGCTCCGAGAATCACGAGCATAGCCACGGGTGATGAATTGTGTCTGACCTGTCTGACAGAGGGGTGTAGAGGAAGGTGTGAGGTCTGTCCATCCCGGCTGACAGCCGTCAGAGCACTGTCCTGTCACAGGGTCACACGCCTGACCCCCTCTGCACTGACCACACTTATCCACACAGTTCTGTCCGTACGTCTTGTTCTGGCAGTCTGTGATCATAGACACTTCTCTGTACAAAGCCCAAAAACTAAAACAGCATTCTGCAATAGGAGTATTTTGTACAGAGAAATAGCTTTCGTGTTCATCGTGTAAAACAAATTCTACAAGTGTATTGTGTTCAGGGAAATACAGTTTTCGTGTTCATCATGTAAAAAAAAATTCTGCTACAAGTGTATTGTGTTCAGAGACATAAAGTGTTCGTGGTGTGTATTGTGCTCAGAGAAATACAGTGTTTATGTTCATTACGAAAACTCAACAGTCATGGAGATGTGGCAAGGCAAAGCAGAGGCTGGCACAACCTCCTCCATGGAGCCATGCTGGTGAAGCTGAGAGAACAGACAGATGTCCTCCATGGAGCCCACAGGGGAAGAGGAGATGGAACAGACCGTCCTCCATGGAGCCATGCTGGTGAAGTTGAGACAGAACTGACAGATGTCCTCCATGAAGCCCACGGGGGAAGAGGAGATGGAACAGACTGTCCTCCATGGAGCCCACAGGGGAAGAGGAGATGGAACAGACCGTCCTCCATGGAGCCATGCTGGGTGAAGTTGAGACAGAACTGACAGATGTCCTCCATGAAGCCCACAGGGGAAGAGGAGATGAACAGACTGTCCTCCATGGAGCCCACAGGGGAAGAGGAGATGGAAACAGACTGTCCTCCATGGAGCCCACAGGGGAAGAGGAGATGGAACAGACTGTCCTCCATGAAGCCCACAGGGGAAGAGGAGATGGAACAGACTGTTCTCTATGTAGCCCACAGGGGAAGGGGAGACGGAACAGACTGTCCTCTATGTAGCCCACAGGGGAAGAGGAGATGGAACAGACTGTTCTCTATGTAGCCCACAGGGGAAGAGGAGACGGAACAGACTGTCCATGTAGCCCACAGGGGAAGGGGAGACGGAACAGACTGTCCTCCATGAAGCCCACAGGGGAAGAGGAGATGGAACAGACTGTCCTCCATGTAGCCCACAGGGGAAGAGGAGATGGAACAGACTATTCTCTATGTAGCCCACAGGGGAAGAGGAGACGGAACAGACTGTCCTCTATGTAGCCCACAGGGGAAGAGGAGATGGAACAGACTGTTCTCTATGTAGCCCACAGGGGAAGAGGAGACGGAACAGACTGTCCTCCATGTAGCCCACAGGGGAAGGGGAGACGGAACAGACTGTCCTCCATGAAGCCCACAGGGGAAGAGGAGATGGAACAGACTGTCCTCCATGAAGCCCACAGGGGAAGAGGAGACAGAACAGAGAGAGACAGCGGAGTACAGACAACACGTGGAATGAACCGCAACGAGCGGTGCCGAACGTCTGACTTTGGCCAGGAACCATCAGCGGTGAAGACCAGTGTGCAGCATTCATCACTGCATGGTTCCAACGGCCCCGATGGGCTGCCAGGCCACCAGGTGATCACAGCACAGACCAGTGTGCAGCGTTCATCACTGCATGGTTCCAACGGCCCTGATGGGCTGCCAGACCACCAGATGATCACAGCAGAGACCAGTGTGCATCACTGCATGGTTCCAACGACTCTGATGGGCTGCCAGACCACAAGTGATCACAGCACAGACCGGTGTGCAGCGTTCATCACTGCATGGTTCCAACGGCTCTGATAGGCTGCCAGACCACCAGGTGATCACAGCAGAGACCAGTGTGCAGTGTGCATCACTGCATGATTCCAACGGCCTGATGATGGGCTGCCAGACCGCCAGGTGATCACAGCAGATCCGCTTGTTTTGATTCTTGACTCAGCATTGAATTTAATAGAAATGTACACATAGTCATAATATTGCTGACCGTGTTTAAAACATTTCAGGCCATCTGATTCACAGCAGCATAAAGGTAACCGAACGACAAACACTGCAGAGATACAAACAAAGCAAACACATTTTACATCTGTGTCTTGAACCCAGAGGAAAATGTGAGCAATGTAAATTTATCATACATAGACGGCCGGTCCAAAAAGAAAGAAAACGGATGAAAAGACACCCTTCCAAGTAGCAGCTTCGTGGGTTGACAGCAGAAGAGAGCTTGACAGCAGAAGGTCCTCCGAGAAGAACAACCCCCCCCCCCCTCATCCGCCCCTCTTACCCCCACACACACACACACACCAAGTGTTTCAGCCTTGAACTCCTTACACTCTAAGGGGGCCAGGCCGCATCCAGGTCATGAATCCCAGATGCCCCTATGCTGCCATCTCTTTTTTATTTTTCCTAACACTGCCAGGATTCGAACCTGAAACTTTTGATGCTTGGGGGTCTCAAACCATGCCTTTTAAATGGATGTCTTGCCCACATCATTAACGGACACCTGTTCTAAGTTGGAAACAAACAGAGCTCTGTGAAGTTCCCTTTTGTTGCTCCTCCACCAGGCCCGGCTGGAACTCTCTGCTACCTCTTCCATTGGCTTCAGGCTTCTGGTCCTCTTCTTGCCGAAATTCCGAGCTATTACCAGCCGCCGTGGCGAAGTGGTTAGCGTTGCGGACTCCCGGCTGGGAGGTCGTGGGTTCGATTCCCATCAGAGTCATGTGGGTTTTTTCTGCCCCGACCGGCTCCTACCCAGAGTTGAGTTTGCTGCGGACTCAGTCGGGAAGACTGGGACCGCACAGTCGAGTTTACTGACCAACACTGCAGGTGCCTGTATCTCTCGATCCTGGTTGACGCTGGGATATATTATGAAAGGAAGTGTAGAGTACAGTCCTGTCCTGTAGTCTCAGACCGAAATAGAAATCCGTAGCATCATCTTGATCATCCTCATTCTCATCGATCAGCATTAAAAAATGTCTCAAATTATGTGGCCCTTCATGCCTTGCTCTCATAGTGACCTCAATTTCAATGTCCTCTCCACGTCTGTGGTCTTGGTTTGGTTCCGTCGGGGTCACCGGTACCGGCGAATCCATGGGGGCTGTCGTTGGACGGACGTGGTGGCGCCCTCCGGTGGGAGAGCTCACTCACGCCGGCTCTGCGACTAAGCAATTATTGTCGTCAGTAGGGGGCTTAGTAGGTGGTGTCCTGCGTATGTTAGATCAGAACAGGCGCCACTGAACACCACCGAAGTGACTCGGCAGCAGTGCAGTGTCTCCTCCGGTGGGTTGCCTCTTGACGACTTGACATTGACTGCTCCCTGTGGATTGCCGGTGCCGGGGCTGCGGCGGGGCCGACCGGGTTGTGGCTGTGGACGGGGTGTCGGAATGAGCGCGTGGGTGCACTGCCCCTGAGGTGGCGCAGAGGTTGGGACAGAAAAAAAAAATCCGGGCTATTTCATGAGATCATGTATGGCTGCTGCGTGCGTCTATAGTTTACCTTGCTCCAGCTGTTTCATGAGATCATGTATGACTGGTGATTCTACAGTTTGCCTTGCTCCAGCTGTTTCATGAGATCATGTATGACTGGTGAGTCTACAGTTCCCCTTGCTCCAGCTGTTTCATGAGATCATGTATGACTGATGAGGCTACAGTTTCCCTTGCTCCAGCCGCTATGGCGAGGACTTGGGCCCGGATGCCAGATTTCCTCATGGTGCTGGCTAGACTGATATATTTCTCAGTCTCTTAGATGTGAGCTTGCTCCATTTTGCTCTAGTATGGAGTAGTGAGTTTGACCAGAATCATTTCTTTTGATGAACTCGAATGGAGAACGGTAAGATAAGGTATGGTATTGTTACTTATAACGCAGCCGACCGCAAAGGGCCACATCAGGTCTTTCATCACGTTGAAGTCTACCGCAAGTCAATAAAAAAAAAAATCACCCACACAATCCTTTAAAACGCACCTTCTAAAAACACCGGAAACTTCGTTAAAAAAGTCTTTCTTCCGTAAAATCTTTGATCAAATGACAAATTTCAATCTCTTTCTGAAATTCCAAGATCACATAAGGTGGAACATCTTTGACCAAGACAGTATCCGCCTCGTGCCTCCATTTCTTTTGATCTCTGGATTGCTTTCCCATTCTGGACGGTCTGATGTGCATTCCCAGTCATCTGCTCTATCCAGTAAACCATCCTCTATTACCATGTCTCTCTTCGCGTTCCCTTTATGTTGACGTAAACCCCTGTCTGTTGGTCTGCGTGTGTCCTGTTATTTCCCTGAACTTGAGGTTTTCCTTTGCCATGCCCACTGCCTCCTGCATCGTCCATTTTCTGCCAGTCTTTAGCCTGGGCCGGACTGACTTTACAGCATTGTCTTAGGAGTCCTCAGGCATGGTTATTAACCTTGCTTTATCCATGTTGTATTCCTCAGGGATGATTTTAGAGGAAACTTCAGCTTTGCTGGGCGGCAGTTCAGTGCATCATCAGTGACAGCAGGTGGGGACAGCAGGCCATTTCTTGGAGCATGTGTTGATTTGGCCTCCTTTGATCCCACGGTGCCAGTGCTGACATCGTGCAGGCCATTTCTTGGAGCATGTGTTGATTTGGCCTCCTTTGATCCCACGGTGCCAGTGCTGACATCGTGCAGGCCATTTCTTGGAGCATTTGTTGATTTGGGCCTCCTTTGATCCCACGGTGCCAGTGCTGACATCGTGTATCAGTAGAGGACACGGAAGTTTCGGGATCACCATGAACTGCGAACAAGCCTAGTATTGCCAGAGAGCCCACACTTGTTGATTACATGCAGGCTTCTTCTGCCATTTGTTTGGTTTCCTCTTTCTACTTTGTGTCCTTCAAGCAGTGGTCATATCACCTCCCAAGACACTTGACAATGTTCTGCTACAGTTGGAATGGCTTGTTTGGCTAAGGTGAGCTTGACTGTTTAAACTACTTTTCCTACCCACAAGGATTTCTTTGGCTTGAAATTAGCTTCAGTATTTTGTGTGTCTCAACTTCCCTGGTAAAAAGCATCGTTGTGTCAGCCATGAAGGCTTTTAGAGGCCACATTTGGTCTTCGTTTCTTCGATCTGTTGAACCTGCACAGCTCATGGCAGCTGTCAAGGTGACCTCCTTTGCCAACGTGAATAGTGTTGGAGACATTGCACAGCCCACTGCTATGGCAGTTTTCAGACTGATCCAATCTGTTGCCGTATTTCGTTGTGGAATTGCTTGTTGAGAATACATGAAAGTACTTCCTCAGCATTTCTCTGATGTTCGTTGGAACATTGTGCGTTCTATGACCTGTTGAATGATTGTGGGTGGAACTGATCCATAAACATTTGCCAGATCGAGGTCTCCTTTCTCTTTGGATTCCTTCCCAATTTACAGTGGCATGTTCTGCACAGCCAGAGATGCGTGGGATTCCTGCTTTCTGGACTGACAAATCCAAGGACTCAGGTATTCAGTCAGTCAGCCATGATGAGGAAGACAATGTTCCCCTTGACGTTGAGAAGTAATACTGGTCAAACTGGTTGACGTCACTCGGGTTTTTCTCTATGGGAATGTGCATTCTATCAGCTGGCATCCATTGATCGCTGATCTTCAAGTTCTTCCATGCTGATCTTATAATTCTATGGAACCACTTAAGGACACTGGGACATATTGTGGCTCTGGTTTTCTTAACCACTGTCTTTACCTGATCCAGTGGTTTGTCACTGGGCTGTTTCTCTGGCACTGCAAGCTGCACCAAATCCTGGACTTCAAGTGGTGCTTCACTCTGAGGGTGGTAATATGTTTTCCTGAGATGCTGTTCAAGAGTTTCTTTGTCCACAATGAGTGTCCCAGATTTGGCTGCTCGAATGTTATGGCAAAACTGGAAAAGTCTCCGAAGAGCAATTTTGGGTTTTGTCTTTGTTCCTTCTCCTTCTTAATGACTACGTTTTGCTGACGGCACTGTGCTATGCTTTTAGGTCCAAGAGCTTCCCCGGCCCTTATTCACAGGTTCTGAGGCAGTCTTCATCTGTTTGTAGAGATCTTCTTTTTTTTTATTTGGATGTTCTTCATCTCTCGCTGTCGTCTGCATTGTTGAGGAGGTGTCTTCAGTTGGTTGTCTCATTCCATGGGCTCTGTGCAGTGTCTCCAAATGTGGCTAGTGTTTCCACATTTGGCTAGTGTTTCCACATGTGGCCAGTGTTTTCAAATGTGGCTAGTGTTTCCACATGTGGCCAGTGTTTCCAAATGTGGCTAGTGTTTCCAAATGTGGCTAGTGTTCCAATGTGTCTAGTGTTTCCAAATGCGGCTAGTGTTTCCAAAATCTGGCTGGTGTTTCCAAATGTGTCTAGTGTTTCCAAATGTGGCTAGTGTTTCCAAATGTGGCCAGTGTTTCGAAATGTGGCTGGTGTTTCCAAATGTGGCTAGAGTTTCCAAATGTGCCAGTGTTTCCAAACGCGGATAATGTCTCCAAATGCGGCTAGTGTTTCCAAATGTGGCTAGTGTCTCCAAGTGTGGCTAGTGTTTCCAAATGTGGCTAGTATTTCCACATGTGGCCAGTGTTTCCAAATGTGGCTAATGTTTCCACATGTGGCAAGTGTTTGCAAATGTGGCCAGTGTTTCCAAATGTGGCTAATGTCTCCAAATGTGGCTAGTGTTTCCAAATGTGGCTAGTGTTTCCAAATGTGGCTAGTGTCTCCACATGTGGCTAGTTTTTGTGCACCAGTGTGCTCTTTCCTTTCATCAAATCCAGTTTTTGGTCTATTTCGTCATCTGATTTCTCCCATTTCCAGTATAGCACTTGTGGGTGGCAACTTGACTATATGGCGTTTCGCCTCGAGAGACCGTCCAAAACTTTCTGAAGTCATCATGAATATTCTTGGCGCTGTGGTTTGAATCCTGGCGTAGGTGTTAATTACTACTTACAAAACGGCATTTCAACTGTATCAAAAGTAAACACAATCAACCACGAGGACGTTAAAAAGCAACAATATTGATAACTTCAATATAAGTACCATAATCATCCTGGCTGATGCTGCAGCCCTTATCAACACGTGAAAAGTGTGTGTGAGGAAGGTGGAGGAGTGTTAGGGAGAAAGTGCTTGTGTGGAGGGGAGAAAGCTGGGGGGGGGGGGGGTCACTAAGAAGATATTGCTGGTTAATTCCGGAAGGATGAGTCAACCATGGCACGAGTCGCAGTTCTGTGGTTTGTGCAGCCAATTTACAAACAAGACATCTGTCTTTTAAATGTCTGCAATCTTTTTTTTTTTTTTAAATATATGTAGAAAAAATTACTTGGTATATACCATTGTTTAATTCATAAGAAAACTATGTGCGACGTTTCCATAACGTATTCTGTGTCTTTATTTTCTTCATTCACGTTGCTATGGCGACTGCAAAGATATGACCCTCTGCAGTGGACTGGGCTTTGAATCAGACATGGGAGATTTGACCTGTTCTTTGCCATGTGAGATTTGGCATGTTCTTTGCTATGTGAGATTTGGCATGTTCTTTACCATGTGAGATTTGGCATGTTCTTTGCCGTGTGAGATTTGACCTGTTCTTTGGCATGTGAGACTTGACCAGTTCTTTGCCGTGCGATATTTTACCTGTTCTTTGCTGTGTGAGATTTGACCTGTTCTGTGCCAGAGTTCATCATAGTTTCCTAATAAATCACTGAAGCCAGTGTATATTCAGTTGATCTAACAGTTCTTAGAACAGTTGTCAACACACACAGATACAGATAAGCACACATGCATTATATATATATATATATATATATATATATATATATATATATATATATATATATATATATATATATATATATATATATATATATATATATATATATATATATATATATATATATATATATATATAGATAGATAGATAGATAGATATAGTTTCAACTTACATTTCTAGGAGATCAGTGAACCTTAGACTGGATCAGAGTGGGTGATATAACTTTCACATTCTCTGATGTACCTATGTTGTCTTTGTGGCTACACTGGGTTGTTCCACCTACAGCTGGTCTGAGGAAGCAGTGAATCGCACCTGGGAGTTTCCCCTTTTTGGAGGCTAAACTCTCTATACTACATTGCATCCTGTGAGTTTTCCCCTTTTTGGAGGCTAAACTATCTATTCCACATTGCACCCTGGGAGTTTCCCCTTTTGGGAGACTAAACTATCTATTCCACATTGCACCCTGCGAGCTTCCCCTTTTGGGAGGCTAAACTCTCTATACCACCACGCACCCTGGGAGTTTCTCCTTTTTGGAGGCTAAACTTTCTATTCCGCTACCAGTTGGCTTTGTGCCACAAAAGACAATGGAAGAAGAAAGGAGTTGATTCGGTCCTCCCCCACCTCTTACAGTGGTAAGTTTAGAATAGAAAATTCGAACATCTACTTCCTTAGCCGTTGGGGTTTGAATTTATAGCACCAATGTCAGCACACGCCAATTGACAAAGCGTTTTTAACATAATTGAGTCATTCATGAGCCACGTACACAGCAGTCATCGTGAGGGTGGTGAATAGGGGGAGGAAAAGGGGGTAAAAGAAGGGAGGTTCATCAGTTTCTCTCTGATCTAGCAGAGGGAATGCGCATTCAGCTAAGGGAGCTGAGAAGAGAGTGAGTGAAGAAAGCTACCTGCTTCAACAGTGACGTGATCTTTTTTTCCCCTAACATTGTTTCTAAAGCCAAGCTGCCCGCGACTTCAACTGCGACTTCAACTGCGGGAAGAGGGAGGGGGTGAGGAGTTTGAGATGGGAAGGAAAGGGGGAGGACTGGGATGCGATGGCAGTGTAAACATTATTGCCGCTTGTGAGACAAAGGGGAGAGAGAAAGGATGAATGGGGGGGGGGGGGGGGTACACAGGGTTATGTGTGTTTGTACGATTTGAACAAGAGGGTGGGTGAAGGAGTGGATGGGTGTGGGGGTGTCAAGTATCACCCGAGGGAACCACGCAATGAGAAGTTTCAGTGTAGGTTTACGTATGCCCTCTGAGTACCAAGCAAACCAGAAAAGTACTACATATGCTCATCATTAATCACCCCAAGAAAGTGACAAACGAACAATAAAAAATAAACCTGATCACAAACATTTAGGATTTCTGATTGTTAAAGGAGGATGGTGAAGACGAAAAAAAACAACAAGGACAGAGGAAGGGCCTGGAAAGGCGGACATCAGAAATACAAATGGGATGGGGGTCACCATGGAACTACATAGCAAAGAGAAACTGCATATGGATTTCCTGGGAAACAAAATGTTGGGCCAACCGAGGCCTGCTTAGAGGCCAGTAAACAGAGGCACCTGCTTGGCAGAGGGGAGGCTGTCTGCCTGGGGCACAGTCAGGACAGTGGCCTGTGGTCCTGTTGCAGATGACGTCATCCTTACACCTCCCACACTGCTGGGAGCAGTTGTTTCCATACCAGTCCTCCTGGCATGCTGCACACAGCAAGGTAGTGAGGTATACACTGACAACATGCTGCACACAGCAAGGTAGTGAGGTTAACACTGACAACATGCTGCACACAGCAAGGTAGTGACGTATACACTGACAACATGCTGCGCACAGTAAGGTAGTAGTGAGGTATACACTGACAACATGCTGCACACATTAAGGTAAACACTGACAACATGCTGCACACAGCAAGGTAGTGAGGTAAACACTGACAACATGCTGCACACAGAAATGAAAACACTGACAACATGCTGCACGCAGCAAGGTAGTGAGGTATACACTGACAACATGCTGCGCACAGTAAGGAAAACACTGACAACATGCTGCACACAGCAAGGTAGTGAGATATACACTGACAACATGCTGCACACAGCAAGGTAAACATTGACAACATGCTGCACACAGTAAGATAAACACTGACAACATGCTGCACACAGCAAGGTTGTGAGGTAAACACTGACAACATGCTGCACACAGTAAGGTAAACACTGACAACATGCTGCACTCAGCAAGGCAGTAAGGTAAACACTGACAACATGCTGCACACAGCAAGGTAGTGAGGTAAACACTGACAACATGCTGCACTCAGTAAGGAAAACAGTGACAACATGCTGCACACAGCAGGTAGTGAGGTATACACTGACAACATGCTGCGCACAGCAAGGTTGTGAGGTTAACACTGACAACATGTTGCAGACAGCAAGGTAGTGAGGTATACACTGAAATCATGCTGCACACAGTAAGGTAAACACTGACAACATGCTGAACACACAGCAGGTAGTGAGGTAAACACTGCCAACATGGTGCACACAGCAAGGAAGTGAGGTAAACGCTGACAACACATGCTGCACACAGCAAGGTAGTGAGGTATACACTGACAACATACTGCGCACAGCAAGGTAGTAAGGTAAACACTAACAAATGCTGCACACAGCAAGGTAGTAAGTAAAACATTGACAACATGCTGCACACAGTAAGGAAAACACTGACAACATGCTGCACACAGCACGGTAGTGAGGTATACACTGACAACATGCTGCACACAGTAAGTAAACACTGACAACATGCTGCACACAGCAAGGTAGTGAGGTAAACACTGACAACATGCTGCACACAGCAAGGTAGTGAGGTATACACTGACAACATGCTGCACACAGCATGGTAGTGAGGTATACACTGACAACACTGCTGCGCACAGCAAGGTAGTAAGGTAAACACTAACAACATGCTGCACACAGCAAGGTAGTGAGGTACACTGACACTGACAACATGCTGCACACAGTAGGAAAACACTGACAACATGCTGCACACAGCAAGGTAGTGAGGTACACACTGACAACATGCTGCACACAGTAAGGTAAACACTGACAACATGCTGCACACAGCAAGGTAGTGAGGTATACACTGACAAAATGCTGCACACAGTAGTGAGGTAAACACTGACAACATGCTGCACACAGCAAGGTAGTGAGGTATACACTGACAACATGCTGCACACAGCAAGGTAAACACTGACAACATGCTGCACACAGTAAGTAAACACTGACAACATGCTGCACACAGCAAGGTAGTGAGGTAACACTGACAACATGCTGCACACAGTAAGGTAAACACTGACAACATGCTGCACACAGCAAGGCAGTAGTGAGGTAAACACTGACAACATGCTGCCCACACAGGTAGTGAGGCTGACAAATGCTGCACAGCAAGGTAGTGAGGTAAACACTGACAACATGCTGCACACACAAGGTAGTGAGGTATACACTGACAACATGCTGCACACACAGTGAGGTAAACACTGACATGCTGCAAGGTAGTGAGGCACACACTGACAACAAGCAAGGTAGTGAGGGTACTGACACTGCTGAACACAGCAAGGTAGTGAGGTAAACACTGACAACATGCTGCACACAGCACAGAGGTAAACACTGACAACATGTGAGTGAGGTATACAAACACTGACAACAGTAAGGCTGACAACATGCTGCACACAGCAAGGTAGTGAGGTGAGGCTGCACACAGTAAGAAAAACACTGACAACACTGACAACAGGTAGTGCACACAGCAAGGTAGTGAGGTATACACTGACAACATGCTGCAAGGTAGTGAGGTAAACACTGTATGCTGCACACAGCAAGGTAGTAAACACTGACAACATGCTGCACACAGCAAGGTAGTGAGGGTAACACTGACAACATGCTGCACACAGCAAGGTAGTGAGGTAAACACTGACAACATGCTGCACACAGTAAGGTAAACACTGACAACATGCTGCACACAGCAAGGTAGTGAGGTAAACACTGACAACATGCTGCACACACAAGGTAGTGAGGTAAACACTGACAACATGCTGCACACAGCAAGGTAGTGAGGAATACACTGACAACATGCTGCACACAGCAAGGTAGTGAGGTAACACTGACAACTTGCTGCACACACAGTGAGGTAAACACTGACAACATGCTGCACACAGCAAGGTAGTGAGGTAAACACTGACAACATGCTGCACACACAGGTAGGAGGTAAACACTGACAACTTGCTGCACACAGCAAGGTAGTGAGGTAAACACTGACAACATGCTGCACACAGCAAGGTAGTGAGGTAAACACTGACAACATGCTGCACACAGCAAGGTAGTGAGGTAAACACTGACAACATGCTGCACACAGCAGGTAGTGAGGTACACTGTAATGTACACACACTGAGGTAAACACTGACAACATGCTGCACACAGCAAGGTAGTGAAGGTAGTGAGGTATACACTGACAACATGCTGTATACACTGACAACATGCTGCACAGCAAGGTAGTGAGGTAAACACTGACAACATGCTGCACACAGGTAAACACAGACAGGTAGTGAGGTATACACTGACAACATGCTGCACACAACATAGTGAGGTATACACTGACAACATGCTGCACACAGCAAGGTAGTGAGGTAAATACACTGACAACATGCTGCACACAGCAAGGTAAACAGTGATGCTGCACAGCAAGGTAGTGACACACACACACTGCACACAGCAAGGTAGTGAGGTATACACTGACAACATGCTGCACACAAGGTAGTGAGGTAAACACTGACAAAGGTAGTGAGGTAAACACTGACAACTTGCTGCACTCGGCAAGGTAGTGAGGTAAACACTGACAACATGCTGCACACAGCAAGGTAGTGAGGTATACACTGACAACTTGCTGCACACGGCAAGGTAGTGAGGTATACACTGACAACTTGCTGCACTCGGCAAGGTAGTGAGGTAAACACTGACAACTTGCTGCACTCGGCAAGGTAGGTAGTGAGGTAACACTGCAGTTCACTGACAACATACTGCACACGGCAAGGTAGTGAGGTAAGCATTGTAGAGAAATGGACTAGCGTAGCCTTTTGACTTCAATGGGTACAGAGAGGTATTTCTAATCGATGTACGAGATTATCACTTTACGAATTTCCTTTTAGAATGGTTTTGTTTGTAAACTGTACTCAAAACACCGAATAATTAGACAAGTACCTATGCATTCAAAACGGTACATAATTAAACCACAATCAATGCATTGAAAACACTGAATAATTAGATCAGTATCGATTGAAAGCATTCAGATCTTGTCAGGAGTTCAGATCTATTGAAGAGATTTCTGCAGCTACTAAACATGAAGGGTACATCTTGCGACGCACACACACACACACACACACACTACTTGTTTCTTGAAGTTTGACCAGAAAGTTTCTTAATTAAACAGACACAGCATTACATATGTAAGAGGCTAAAGGAATGAAAACATTCAAGAGAAAAAAAAATGTAAACGTCTTAGTTGTTATGATGATGCTTACGCGTGTCACATAATGGCGAGTACCACCCTGGTTCACACAGCGGGCACCGTCCATTGTCCTTTCTACACACACCTCCGCCCCTGCACTGACCACACGTCTCCACACAGTCAGCCCCCCAACGGCCGTCCGCACATTCTGAAACAATCCACAACACTAGCATCACTGGAATGTACTGTATACCAAGCCCAAAAAGCAGACTTGAGAAATGAAGATGTCTATACCAATCTCTGGGCAATGCTTACATGGCTGTTATTTCATACAGGTCGTTTCTGAATTCCTCATACGATTTATCAACACGCCTATGTTTAGAACAAGTGCATGTGATCTTGTTCCGTGACCATTGCTTTGCTTAGGACCCCTGATTCACCATCTTACTTCAGGTGGTCAAAAACAAGATCCCATTTTTCTTCAACGATGTTTATAACTCAGCCAGTTTTAAAACAAAGTTTTAAATACCTCGAAAATCAAATTAAAGAATGCACACATCTTTAAATCCTGAATATAATGAAGATAAAATAATCTAACGAAACATCTCAAGTCAAATAATACAACAGGAAAGATACTGACTAAATGCAGAATCATTTTATATGCATCTTCAAAGAATGAGGTCTTGAGAAGTCTGCTGTAAAATTCGTCAGTAATGTGTTTATATCTCTTTGGTCCAGTAGATTTACAGTAATATTTCTTTGGTCCAGTGGAATTACAGTAAGATTTCTTTGGTCCAGTGGAATTACAGCAACATTTCTTTGGTCCAGTGGAATTACAGTAACATTTCTGTGGTCCAGTGGAATTACAGTAACATTTCTTTGGTCCGGTGGGATTACTGGAATATCTCTTTGGTCCAGTGGGATTACAGTAATATCTCTTTGGTCCAGTGGAATCACAGTGATACCTCTTTGGTCCATTGGAATAACAGTAATATTTCTTTGGTCCAGTGGAATTACAGTAATATTTCTTTCCATTTTGTTTCAATTTCCGCCTGCAGTTACCTCACTTTGAAGCTAGTTTCACTTCAGTTAAAAGTTGTGCTGAAAAACAAACAATATTTTCAAAAAGTCCCGAATAAGTTACCGTCAGTGAAAAGAAGACAGGTACTTCAGTACAAATTTGATGTTGAAAACCAAAGGCAGTTACCTTCAGTGCCAGCCTCACTAGAAAATGCAAATATATTTTGCTTTGAGTGCAACCACGTGGCTGAATAATCAGACATGCTACTGAGAATACAAATCTTGACTTGGAAAACCATTGGAACATTTTACGAAAATCAAAGGACAAGTTAGCTTCAGTCTAAACATTGCACTAAAAGGATAAACATATCTTCAACTAGTTTGGTTAAAAACCAAGGTAAGGTATCTTTAGGTCCAGTCATGTTGGAAAAGCAAATGCATATTACATAGTACAACCAACATACTGAAAGAAAGACAATTTGTCTTCAATATAAACAGTGTCATAAAGACAAAGACATGATGCCCTTGCAACAAACACTGCAGTGAAAAGACAAAGACACGTTACGTTCAGTTTCCCACAGTGCTGTAAAGTCAAAGACATTTTGTGTTCGGTTTCCACAGTGTTGGAAAGTCAAAGACATTTTGTGTTCGGTTCCCACAGTGTTGGAAAGTCAAAGACATTTGTGTTCGGTTCCCACTGTGTTGGAAAGTCAAAGACACGTTATGCTCGGTTCCCACTGTGTTGTAAAGTCAAAGACACGCTACGTTAGGTTCCCACAGTGTTGTAAAGTCAAAGACACGTTATGCTCGGTTCCCACTGTGTTGTAAAGTCAAAGACACGCTACGTTAGGTTCTCACAGTGTTGTAAAGTCCAAGACACGTTACTTTGGGTTCCCACAGTGTTGTAAAGGCAAAGATACGTGACTTTGGGTTCCCACCGTGTTGTAAAGGCAAAGACACGTTACTTTGGGTTCCCACAGTGTTGTAAAGTCAAAGACACGTTACTTTTTGGATTCCCACAGTTTTGTAAAGGCAAAGGCACGCTACGTTAGGTTCTCACAGTGTTGTAAAGTCCAAGACACGTTACTTTGGGTTCCCACAGTGTTGTAAAGGCAAAGACACGTTACTTTGGGTTCCACAGTGTTGTAAAGGCAAAGGCATGCTACGTTAGGTTCTCATAGTGTTGTAAAGTCAAAGACACATTACTTTGGGTTCCCACAGTGTTGTAAAGGCAAAGACACGTTACTTTGGGTTCCCACAGTGTTGTAAAGGCAAAGGCACGCTACGTTAGTTCTCACAGTGTTGTAAAGTCAAAGACACGTTAGTTTGGGTTCCCACAGTGTTGTAAATGCAAAGACACGTTACTTTGGGTTCCCACAGTGTTGTAAAGTCCAAGACACGTTACTTTGGGTTCCCACAGTGTTGTAAAGGCAAAGGCACGCTACGTTGTGTTCCCACAGTGTTGTAAAGTCAAAGACATGTTATGTTGGATTCCCACAGTGTTGTGAAGTCAACGACATTTTGTGTTCGGTTTCCACAGTGTTGTAAAGTCAAAGATACGTTACCTTGATCACACAGGGTGGTCAGCCATCCGTCCTGACAGCCGTAGGTACAGTTCCCTGTCACCGCCTCACAGGAATCGTGTGGGAGGTCGTGGAGACAATGGCCACACTGGCCTGTGCAGTTCTGCCCGAACCTTCCTGGCTCACAGTCTGCACACAATACAGCCATGGCCTACTTCTAGGGACTTCTTTTTTGCTGCCAAACAAGCAAACAACTAAGAACAACAACTTAAAAAGTTTCCACCCACGCCACAGCCTGCACCTTCAAATAAGACAGTGCACTAACACTGGGACTTTGCCACTTCGTTCAAGCTGTGAACCCATTAATGAAGTACAGCGAAAATATACTGAGAATTATTAATCGCTTGAACTTATTTGACAGAGCTTCGTATATCAAATGTGCAAAGCTTTATTTATCTAATATTTCAGGCAATGCGTACATCTAAACAGCATAGCTGAAAGAACCAGAGAGCGATTCATCATTCACGCATGACACTGTGCCATGGTCTGTGCTGGGTTTAGCATCTCTGGGCTGTGGCGCATGGCTGAAGATAAAGGGATGCAGAGAGGTCCCTGATTACCCAAGTGGTCGTCATAGCACTTCTGCTGTCATTTATCTATGCTTTTTCGGGAGTGCTTCATAGTCTGCTTTTTGTGTGTGCCAACCTCATTGTCACCGCATCACTCCCAACTCTGCCTGTGGTTCTGTCTTATTTCAGTTTACAACCCAGTGGATTCCCCGCAGCGTTGTGAGGATCTGCTGTCACCATGGATTATCATTCCTGACTTCATGGTGTGTTCACTGTGCCTTCATCACAGTGATGACTGTTCATGGTGTGTTCACTGCGCCTTCATCACAGTGATGACTGTTCATGGTGTGTTCACTGCGCCTTAATCACAGTGATGACTGTTCATGGTATTTTCACTGTACCTTCATCACAGTGATGACGGTTCATGGTGTATTCACTGT
>JADBJO010009310.1:40000-60143 GCA_016801955.1 Conus betulinus
GCTGTCTTACTTTCATCAGTGTCAACTGCTGTCTACTAATTCATCAATGTCAACTGCTGTTCATCAGTGTCAACTGCTGTCTACCCATTTCATCAGTGCGAATTGCTATCTACTCATTTCATCAATGTCAATTGCTGTCTACTTATTTCATCAGTGTCAATTGCTGTCCACTCATTTCATCAGTGTCAAGGGCTGTCTACCCATTTCATCAGTGTCAATTGCTGTCTACTTATTTCACCAGTGTAAGCTGCTGTCTACTTATTTCATCAGTGCTAATTACTGTCCACTCACTTCATCAGTGTCAACTGCTGTCTACTAAACAACTGCTGACTACTCATTTCATCAGTTTCAACTGCTGTCTACTCACTTCATCAGTGTCGACTGCTGTCTACTCATTTCTTCAGTGTCAACCGCTGTCCGCTAATTCCATCAATGTCAAGTGCTGTCTACTCATTTCATCAGTGTCACCTGCTGTCTACTCATTTCTTCAGTGTCACCTGCTGTCCGCTAATTCCATCAGTGTCAACTGCTGTCCGCTAATTCCATCAGTGTCAACTGCTGTCTACTCATTTCATCAGTGTCACCTGCTGTCTACTCATTTATTTAGTGTCAACTGCTGTCCGCTTATTCTATCAATGTCAGTGCTGTCTACTCATTTCATCAGTGTCACCTGCTGTCTACTCATTTCTTCAGTGTCAACTGCTGTCCGCTAATTCCATCAGTGTGAAGTGCTGTCTACTTATTTCTTGGGATCACCAACAACCGGTTGATTGGGATTCTCTGTCATGGAGCCAAACACTAATGGGTTCATTGTTGTGCTACGTTCCATCTTTTCACCAAGACGAAGCATCTGTGCATGTAATCAGTTTTATTAGTTCGGTAATGCGACTCTCTTATGATTCATGTACATCCCTCTTCTGTTTCCTGTGTAGCCAGTGTCGAATCAGACACACTGTTTGTTATGACAGTTACCTGAACACATGTTTCCTGCGTAGCCAGTGCCGCGTGGGACACACTGTGTATCATGACAGTTACTACCTGTACACATGTTTCCTGTGTAGCCTGTGATGCATGGGACACACTGTTTATCATGACAGTTACTACCTGTACACATGTTTCATGTGTAGCCAGTGTCACATGTGACACACTGTTTATCATGACAGTTACTACCTGTACACATGTTTCCTGTGTAGCCAGTGTCACATGGGACACACTGTTTATCATGACAGCTACCTGCACACATGTGTCATGTGTAATCAGTGTGACATGACAGCAACCTGTACACTGTGTTCCCTGTGTTGCAAGTTTTACATCACAGTTGCCGGTGTAACTGTCTCCTGTGTGGTCACTTTCCCCTTACCTGTACAGTGGTCTCCTGTGTAGCCAGTGTTACAGGGGCCACACTCTCCTGACTCTTCACGACACTGCTGATTGGGACATCCCGGGGAACAGGCTGTGGAACACTGGTCCCCGTGCCATCCATCAACACACCCTGGACATATAAACACTGATACGACCTTCTGAGCTCGAATGAACGCATTCCATGCAAGAAAATCGTAAAAGTAAAGAATAGTAGCATGATAGCACAACTACAAACAAATGCATAATGTACAACAAGAGAATGTAACAATGGAATAAAACAGATGAACCTGTAACATGATGATGTAACAATGGCAAAGAATAGAGCGACCTGTCACACTGAGACTGTAAAAACTGGTGACGAACAGTGTAACATATAACACAAAAATGTAATAATGGTAATGAGCAGTACAACCTGTCATAATGATGATGCAACAATAGCACAGAGAATATGGACTGGAATATGATGACATAACATAGCAGGATATGAACTGGAATGTGATGATGTAATAATGGCACAGAGGAGGGAGACCTGTGACATGACGTTTCAACAAAGGCAAAGAACAGTACGGCTTGCAACATGATCATACAGAAATGGTACGGAACAGACTGTCATTTTGGCATGGAACAGACTGCCCTTTTGACACGGACAGACTGCCCTTTTGGCATGGAACAGACTGCCCTTTTGGCATGGAACAGACCGGTCTTTTGACATGGAACAGACCGGCCTTTTAGCATGGGACAGACTGCCCTTTTGGCATGGAACAGACTGCCCTGTAAGATGACAACGTAATAATGGCAAGCAGCAGTATTCCCTGTGACAGGAAGATCTGATGATAGCCATTAACAGAACAAGCTGCTGTATGTAAGAGTGAGGGAAGGAAGTTAATTCTAAACCAGTGAACTATTTACCTCTCCACCTCTCCAAATGGTATCTCCCTCTCTCACCTCTCCAAATGGTATTTCACTCTCCCACCTCTCCAAATGGTATTTCTCTCCCCCACCTCTTCCAATGGTATTTTACTCGTCCGCCTCTCCAAAACACATTTTACTGTCTCACTTCTTGAAATGGTATTCCACTCTCTCCCGCCTCTCCAAATGGTGTTTCTCTCTCCCACTTCTTCAAATGGTATTTCACTCTGCCGCCTCTCCGCTTAGCTCGGAAGGTCGGGGACCGATCTTGTTTTCAGTGAAGGTGACGACGTTTTGTGTGGAGGGGCCGTCACTCCCAGACAGCACAGGCCTGGTCAGCCCTCCTACTGCCTCACAGTGTGTGGAGGGGCCGTCACTCCCAGACAGCACAGGCCTGGTCAGCCCTCCTACTGCCTCACAGTGTGTGGAGGGGCCGTCACTCCCAGACAGCACAGGCCTGGTCAGCCCTCCTACTGCCTCACAGTGTGTGGAGGGGCCGTCACTCCCAACAGCAGCAGGCCTGGTCAGCTCTCCTACTGCCTCACAGTGTGTGGAGGGGACATCACTCCCAGACAGCAGCAGGCCTGGAGGGCTCTCAGCTCTCCTACTGCCTCACAGTGTGTGGAGGGGACATCACTCCCAGACAGCAGCAGGCCTGGAGGGCTCTTCAGCTCTCCTACTGCCTCACAGTGTGTGGAGGGGACATCACTCCCAGACAGCAGCAGGCCTGGAGGGCTCTTCAGCTCTCCTTCTGCCTCACAGTGTTGTGAGAGAGCGTCCTTGGTAACGGTGTCTGAACACGCCAGTAGGGATAAGGCGTTGTTTGAACAGGTAGGGTTTGTCATACAACGACTTCTAATTCCTTTCTCTTGTTTTGTCAGTAGGGACAAGGCGTTGTTTGAAACAGGTAGGGTTTGTCATACAACGACTTCTAATTCCTTTCTCTTTGTTTTGTCAGTAGGGACAAGGCGTTGCTTGAACAGGTAGGGTTTGTCATACAACGACTTCTAATTCCTTTCTCTTGTTTTGTCAGTAGGGACAAGGCGTTGTTTGAACAGGTAGGGTTTGTCATACAACGACTTCTCTAATTCCTTTCTTTTGTTTTGTCAGTAGGGACAAGGCGTTGTTTGAACAGGTAAGCATTGTCATAAAACGACTTCTAATTGCTTTTTTCTTGTTTTTTTTTTTCAGTAGGGATAAGTGTTTGTTGGAACAGGTAAGGTTTGTCATCAAACGACTTCTAATTCCTTTTTCTTGTGTCGCCAGTGTTACGCCGTAAAGTAATACATATAAATCATAAAGTAACAATGCTAATGTGACGTGTAACATGGCAATGGCAATGGCATAACGATGGCAAAGAAGAAAGTCATTGTTTGTTACGATGGCAAAGAAAAAACAATTACTCATAACATAATGACGTAACAATGACAAAAACGCTCTGACCTGTGACGTGAGACTTTGACAGTAGCAAAGAACGGAATAGGCCGTGACATGAAGATATGGCCAGTGCAAACAACGTGTTGGTAAAATATTGTAACAATGGCCAAAAATTTAATCTGTAACATGATAATGTAGCAATGGCAAAGAGGGCATGATTTGTAACATGATAACGTAGCCATGGCAATGGACAGTGTGACATTCATGATAATGATGATAACAATAATACTATAACAGAATTGATCATGATAATGATACCGTTACTAATAGTGATAACCAGAAGAAAGAGATGGAGAACGATTACAACAGAATTTGGAGTGTTCTATCCCGGAAAAGAATTCAGGTTGCCGTCAAAGTAAACTAGGTACATAAGACATTTCGCAGTTTACTATCTGAAAAACCTGTAAGCCCATTAACACACACACACACACACACACACACACACACACACACACACACACACACACACGCACGCACGCACGCACGCACGCACGCAGGCACGCACGCGCGCGCGCGTGCGTGCACCCCTCCAATTTACATCTCCAACGATCACTCCATCTCTTTGGACTGTTGTTCATGAATGTACATGTGGACTTATGAACATGTGTTGTTTGTTGTGGAATCGGCAAACAGAAATACACAGTGTCTTTCGTTGTGAACATCCTTTCTTCACTCACCACCATAACATTCTGCAGAACTCTTTCACTCACCACCATAACATTCTGCAGAACTCTTTCACTCACCACCAGAACATTCTGCACAACTCTTTCACTCACCACCAGAACATTCTGCACAACTCTTTCACTCAGCACCAGAACATTCTGCACAACTCTTTCACTCACCACCATAGCATTCTGTAGAACTCTTTCACTCACCACCATAGCATTCTGTAGAACTCTTTCACTCACCATCATAACATTCTGCAGAACTCTTTCACTCACCACCATAGCATTCTGTAGAACTCTTTCACGCACCACCAGAACATTCTGCACAACTCTTTCACTCACCACCATAACATTCTGCAGAACTCTTTCACTCACCACCAGAACATTCTGCAGAACTCTTTCACTCACCATCATAACATTCTGCACAACTCTTTCACTCACCGGCATAACATTCTGCAGAACTCTTTCACTCACCATCATAACATTCTGCAGAACTTTTTTCACTCACCACCATAACATTCTGCACAACTCTTTCACTCACCACCAGAACATTCTGCACAACTCTTTCACTCACCACCAGAACATTCTGCACAACTCTTTCACTCACCACCAGAACATTCTGCACAACTCTTTCACTCACCATCATAACATTCTGCAGAACTCTTTCACTCTCACCATCATAACATTCTGCAGAACTCTTTCACTCACCATCATAACATTCTGCAGAACTCTGGTCACAGAAGTTTTTGCCAGGTCCCTGACCACAGTTCTCACTGCAGTTCAAATTACAGGATGACCCGTACTTGCCCGCTGAACAGTTACTGACTCCATCAGGCACTGTGTATGATATTGAACATATTGCAGCCTTTTTAATCACTATAATCACATCAGAACTAGAAGGTAAAGGTGACAGTAAAGGCGTCATAGTGAGGGCAAAGGGGAGGGAAAGGGGATAAAGAATGCTCGCAAACATGCATGCACGCACTGAGAGAGAGAGAGAGAGAGAAAGAGAGACAGAGAGAGAGACAGAGAGAGACAGACAGACAGACAGGCAGGCAGACAGACAGACAGACAGACAGACACAGACAGAAACAGAGAAACAGACAGACAGACAGACGGACAGACACACAAACAGACAGATAGAATTGTGGGGTCGTGCAGCAAAGTTTGCTGCGGTGGCACACTTGACCGCAGAATGTGTAAAGTATCATTCAAGTGATGGTTACTTTTCATTAACTGCAGAATGTGTAAAGTATCATTCAAGTGATGGTTACTTTTCATTAACTGCAGAATGTGTAAAGTATCATTCAAGTGATGGTTACTTTTCATTTCTAACTGCAGAATGTGTAAAGTATCATTCAAGTGATGGTTACTTTTCATTTCTAACTGCAGAATGTGTAAAGTATCATTCAAGTGATGGTTACTTTTCATTAACTGCAGAATGTATTAAGTATCATTCAAGTGATGGTTACTTTTAATTTCTAAAAGATGCACTGACGCCTACAGCTGTATACAGTCATGACACAAATGTGTACACTTGAAGTGTGAGTGTGTGTGTGTGTGTGTGTGTGTGTGTGTGTGTGTGTGTGTGTGTGTGTGTGGCTACCTAATTCGCTGGTCAGCTGCCATGTGTTTGGTGCCTTACCACCCCACACTTCACCTGCAGGCCAACGACGACTGTAAACACCACCCCACACTTCACCTGCAGGCCAACGACGACTGTAAATACCACCCCACACTTCTCCTGCAGACCAACGACGACTGCAAATTCCACAAGTAAAAGAAAGGCGGAGATTATTAAGAGCTGACGACAGATCAGCTATATTCCGTTACTCTCTCAACATAAAGGGAGATGATTTAGGGTTGATGACGGACCACTGTATTCTGTTACTCTCTCACATAAAGGGAGATTACTCAGAGTTGATGACGGACCAACTGTATTTTGTTACTCTCTCGACATAAAGGGAGATGACTCAGAGTTTATGACGGACCAACTGCATTCTGTTATTCTCTCAACGTAACTGATTTTCTGCTTGAAGTATGGGCTGCTCTGCTCCAGAAGAATTTGCAGCAGTACAGCGCTATCTTTTTTTTTTTTTTTTTTTTTCTGCGTGGGTATCAAACTGCATTTCAGATGGATCGAGTTTTACCAAGGAAGCTCATCCTGTTGCAGTTTTTTCCTACTGCTGCTGCTGCTGCTGCTGCTGCTGCTGTTATTGTTGTTGTTGTTGTTGGTGGTGGTGGTGTTGTTGTTGTCGTCGTCGTTTGTATGTTGTTGGTTTGTTTCAAGTACTCTGGATAATAACGTAGGCAGGACCACTGTTTATCGTTTCATCCAAGAGATGTGTAGACCACCACTGAAGGTCTAGAACAGAGATAAAACTCAAATCTACCATACTACATTTGAACCAAGGATCCGGGGATCTCCCCATTCCCTTTGTGAATACCTCATGTCCTTGACCGCACGTGACAACAAGAAATGTGTTGACATGCCTCGGCAGAGCGTTGTCCACCTGGCCATCTCCGCTCCCACGTAATACAGTGACCTGTCTACTTAGAGACCTGCCTCACAACAGACCGACGAAGTGATAGACCGGTACACAGTGATGGACATTTAGCCATCACCTCCCCACATAAACACAGTAACCTACCTACTGTCCCAAATAACACAGTGAGCTATCTACTGTCCCAAATAACACAGTGAGCTATCTACTGTCCCACACAAAACAGTGACCCATCTACTGTCCCACATAACACAGTGACCTATCTACTGTCCCACATAACACAGTGCCCTATCTACTGTCCCACATAGCACAGTGACCTATCTACTGTCCCACATAACACAGTGCTCTATCTACTGTCCCACATAACACAGTGCCCTATCTACTGTCCCACATAACACAGTGACCTATCTACTGTCCCACATAACACAGTGTCCTATCTACTGTCCCGCATAACACATAGTCTATGAGTCACCCTGTACCCCCCATTCACCTTATGAGGGAGTTTATGGGACTAATATAATCAGGTTGTCTGCACTTTATACCTGGTGTCATAAAGTCGTGGTGCACTGATGAAGTTGGGTGACGATAGAATAACGGTTCGCGCCCGATCGTGTGGATGAATGGTCTCTATTTTCAATCCTCCAAGGTTTAGAGCCTGTTTTCTTAGTGCAGCAAACATACGTAAGATCGAGAAAACATACCAAAACATAGACAGCACTAAAACCACAAAAAAACACATCTGACATGTAGCTATAGTCTGTGTGCAGGTTAAGTACCATAACCCCGGAACGTGCAGAAGACCTCAGCCGTGATGGATGAGAGCCATTAAACATGAAGGGTTCCGAGCTAAGAAAGAAGATCAAGACCAAAACACAGCTGGACTAGTGTGTATAATCCATTACCAAAGAAACAGAACTGATCTAAAAGCAAGGCCACTCTCAGAGACATCCTTTCAGAAGATTAAAGACACCGCTGAAATGAGACAAGCCTGCAGTGATAGCAGCGAAACATTGCCGAATATTTGCGACCAAATCCCCCCAACATTCTGTAGACATGCGCATGGTTATCATCGATGGCGCCATAAAAACTTCCCAAATGTGTCAAGACTTTTAAAAACGAAAACAATCAGCTGGACAAGATGAAACTACTTGTCCAAAGCGACACAGGAAGTCAGCATCATCAGCAAGTGTATCGTTTCCTTCTAATGAAAGCCTTTTCTGTGGGAAAGGAAGAATCCAAAAGAAGGGGAAAAAAGAAGAAACTTGCAAAATGCATGACAGAGACAGCAGAGGCCTGTATTAAGAAGGCTGTTAAACAAAAGACAGATGGGACTATTTTGTGAAAACAGAGGAAGTTGGCTTGGTGGCTCGAGAAGCTCATTACCACGAATCATGCAGGAAAGCATACACTCGAGAGGCTGACAGGAATGAGAAAGCACCCGAGGAGAGCCACTCTTTGGGTGAAAAAAAATGCCCATAACAACGCCTTCAACTACATTAAAAAAACTACGTACAAGAGAGTATTATAGATAGAAGCAACGTGGAAAGGATGACAATGCTTAAGGAACACTACCAGCAATACATGTTTGCGAGGTCCCACGAGTTTTTCAATAAATACTACAGAATCTATAAACTAATGAACAAACTGGTTAAAGAGTTTGGCTCAAAACTTCAATTCTAGCAACCAACCTACAACAGCGAACTTGTGTTCTCATCAGTTGTTCCAAATGGTCTAGCTGTTGAATCTGCATTTGAATCAGCGGCGTCAGATTTAAAGAGACTGGATAAAGCAGCATTTGTGCTTCGCAGACATCACATCCATATCCAGAGTGCACAGCTTGAGTCACTCCCAATGCCATGGCCATCAACTGCACAGTTTCTCCTGAGTGATGCAATCGGTCACCCCAAAAACTCTTCTTAACTTTCTCTCTCAAGTTGTCACAGGAAAAAAACTTCAAAGACATTTCAGGGAGACGAGAAATAAATGTGAAATCGTTTGCCCAGGATCTCTGCCAGGCTTCTTCAGGTGGGAATTGGCTGATGCCTAAACACCTTCTCATTGCTATGACACTGAGACAAATCACAGGCAGTGCAGTTGTTACTCTTAACCATCGTTTGGGCCACTCGGCATCTTATTCGTTGCTGTTGGAACTGGAAACTGCAATGTGCAGAAGTATCACTGACAGAAACACTGTTCTGCCCGCCAGCATCATTCCAGACAATAGCGCCCTCTGGTGCTGGAAGAACGCACACAGCTCATGGTGTGATTATTCAGGAGGTTTCAAGAGACAGTGCAACAGTTTTTCTTCTGAAAGTCTGTCAGTGCCAAAGACAAAAGAAAGATCAGCAAAGTGCAGACCAAAGGAAATCGAGCCTTGTTTTGCAAAAGCTCACACAGAGCCCAACCTGGTCGTTACAAACACTAAAGTTAAGACTAGAGAGACGTCTTCTGCAAAGCTAGGGGATTCGCTGTGGATATGCTGCCGGGCACAGACAATCTGTTCCATCATGAGCAGGTTGAGTTTCTCTCACAAGTACCAAAGAAGACAGCCAGCTGTCTACCGTAGAATACATGGCCCCAGTCTTTGCCCCAATTACAGACAATGCCACAGTTCAACACATCCTCAAACTCTCGATGGAAGCATCAAAAGAGGTTGGGCAAAACTGCACCATCGTGACGTTTGACTTGGCTGCAGCGAAGAAATCATACGCCATTGTGTGGCAAAATACCGCCCTCTTTTGGAAACATTGTCGTTAGAATAGGGATGTTTCATTTGACGTGTGACTACATGGGGGCTCTGGAAAGAGTCTTAGATGCAGTGGATTTGAAGAAATCCTCATTGAGTCAGGCATCTGTGCTAGTGGCTCCATTGAAAAAGTGATGACAGGAAAACACTACAACAGAGCCTTGCATGTACACAAATGTGTGCTTGAAGCACTGGAACGACTTCTCATGAGACCATTTGAGTCGACACACTGGATGCAGAAGCACAAGCAATGTTGACTAATCCTTGTCCAGTTTCACATGGCTTTGGAGAACGAAAGCTGCAAGAAGATGCTGGAACGCATTGCAGACATTAAGTCTGCTCGTCAGGGAGATCTGCGGAGAACAACGCAGTTCTGGATCAGTTACATGGACCGAGTGTGGTTGATTCTTTAGCTCCAAAGGGCGACCAAAGAGAACAATTTGATTTGAAAACAAATGTACACGTCTCATTTCCGATGGAAAGACATCAGAAGTGACTGAAATACAAGAACTTTGTTCTACGCATGAAGAGGCTGACACTAAAATATTTCTTCACTGCTTGCATGTTGCTGCTCACTCATCTGTTGAATCTACCATCTGTGTACGTTCTCCAGACACACGTGTCTTGGTCTCTTGTTGAAGTTTGTGAAGGACACACCACAGAAAGTATTCTTTGACACATGCGTCGGTAACAAGCAAACGAACTGTGTGCTGGAAAATGTTTGGGGGTAGAAGGGGAATTGGGAATGGATGGGTGTGTTTAACCATGTGTAACTTAGAAAATGCACGTGCTATAAACTGACTGCTTTGTTTTGATGCCAGTCTGATCTTTAACACTTTTTTGATGATGATTATAATTGTGTGTGTGTGTGTGTGTGTGTGTGTGTGTGTGTGTGTGTGTGTGTGTGTGTGTGTGTGTGTGTGTGTGTGTGTGTGTGTGTGTGTGCGTGCGTGCGTGTGTGTGTGTGTGTGTGTGCGTGCGTGCGTGCGTGAGTGCATGTGTGTGTGTGTGTGCGTGCGTGCCTGAGTGCATGTGTGTGCGTGTGCGTGCGTGTGTGTGTGTGTGTGTGTGTGTGTGTGTGTGTGTGTGTGTGTGTGTGTGTGTGTGTGTGTGTGTGTGTGTGTGTGTGTGCTAGTAGATGGTAGGGGGTGATGTGAAAGTTGGGGCTGAGAAAATGGGACAGGAGATGTGCTCTGTCCTGCCAGCAGTTCATGCATTCAGTGGCTGTGATATCACAAGTACATTTTTTCAGGAAAGGGGAGATTACTTTAACGACAACTCTTAGGCAGAATCCAGACTACCTTGACACGTTTGGTCAGTTTGGACTTTCTAAAGATTTACCTAATCAGGTGGTTGACAAAGTTGGAACAATTCACATGTCTTCTCTACAGAGGTCGGCGATCTACCACTGATAACATCAACCACCTGCGCCACGAGAAGTTCCTGGAGCGCTTCAGAACCAAGCAGGGAGTACTACTAAACGCTTGCAATGGCATTGACGTGAGCCTTTTGCCTCCGTGCAAAGACTCGTTGCAAATGCACATTGAGAGAGTTAACTTCCAAGTAATGATTTTGAATCATGCAAGAATTGCCAAGCCGACGCTTCCTTCGCCAGTAGACAATGGATGGGAACACAGAGAAGGCCATCCTGATTTCAAATGGACGTCAGGCCATCTGATGCCTCAGGAATTGGTGGACGTCCTGCTCGAAGTCCTAGGGCAGCCAGAGAGGACGATGAACTGCCCGAGGCGATGAATCTGACCGACTTTGTCTTTTGAGGTTAGGTTCTGTCTGCCTTGTCATCAGACATTGCACGTGAACCTGTGCCAGTCTTTTACCTGTCTGTGTGACATCATTGGAACCCATGATAAAAGAGGACTTTCTGGCTGTGCGCATCATTAACTAATAAGAGTGGCACATTGTTGTAGGACTGTATGGAAATGCTGCTGTAAGAGTGACATATTGTTGTAGGACTGTATGGGAATGCTGTAAGAGTGGCACATTATTGTAGGACTGTATGGAAATGCTGTAAGAGTAACGTATTGTTGTAGGACTATATGGACCCCCAAAACAGCATGACACAATCTCCATCAGAAGTCGCTTTCCACTTCTTCATAGTGTAGAAGACCTGCGTTGGCCAGGCCAGCTCCTGAGAGGAGAAACTTTTCAAGGGATGCAACCAAGTCATGACTGAGACGGTGCTGTCTATTGCCAACCCGGAGCTACGTCCCTTGCTTTTAAAGGCTTTCCTTCCACCCGCCCACACACCGATTGGGATTTTGACCAAATCACTGTATATTGTATGTTGGTGTCTTAAGGACATGCATTTGATAATAAACCGATAACTGATCAAATGAACAGCACCACCACCGCCACCACCCCTGCAAACACACACCAATCAGACCGCTGTTTTTGTCCACTAATGACATCATTCGCAATCTTCAAACACATGGCCTTCCTTTAACTGACGTCACATTTTGGGACTTCGAACTCACCTTTGAGGCCCAAATAGTCCCATTCCTTTCACTTTAATCCGTCTGCTCGAAACCACCGCGCTTGTTCCTTGATGGCCATATGGAAGAAAACGAGGAAAATCAACTAGCAGACACAACGAAACTTCTCTCAACAATCTAACTCTGACTCCTTAAGCACGGCTTCGGTGCATGAATTGTTGGTGTGCAGCCAGCCTCCCTTTGATCTGCTCATGCCCTTAACACCCCGACTAGCAGACAGATCAGCTGCAGAAACTCCATACGTCCGACATGGATTCTCTCAAACAACGGCATGGGGCAGATAGCAGACAGATCAGCTGCAGAAACTCCATACGTCCGACATGGATTCTCTCAAACAATGGAATGGGGCCAGAGGGGAAGGCTCTTCCTTGCCTGGTATTCCACCCGAAGACTGACATTAGAGCCTGCAACAAGCCCGGAACAAGATTAGCACACACACAGGCATGCTAATCAAAGTTACACAACCAGGAAGAAAGACAGGCCAACACCACGCCATCTGTGTGAAAGACAGGCCAACTCCACTTCATTTGTGTGAAAGACAGGCCAACTCCACTCCATTTGTGTAAGACAGGCCAACTCCACACCATTTGTGTGAAAGACAGGCCAACTCCACTTTATCTGTGTGTAAGACATGCCAACTCAATTCCATTTGTGTGAAAGACAGGCCAACTCCATTTCATTTGTGTGAAAGACAGACCAACTCCACTTCATTTGTGTGAAATACAGGCCAACTCCACTCCATTTGTGTGAAAGACAGGCCAACTCCACTCCATTTGTGTGAAAGACAGGCCAACTACACTCCATTTGTGTGAAAGACAGGCCAACTACACTCCATCTGTGCCTACCTCTTTGATTTTTTGAACTCCTATCTCAGTAACTTCCACAGAAGAAAAGGTTTCCTGGATTCCTTTCATTTGATCTCCTTCAGAACCTAGCCATTCCCCAGATACATGCTACGTTAACCTTTCCCCAGATACATGCTACGTTAGCCATTCCCCAGACATATGCTACATTAACCATTCCCCAGATACATGCTACGTTAGCCATTCCCTAGAGACATGCTACGTTAACCATTCCCCAGACGCATGCTACATTAGCCACTCCCCCGATATATGCTACGCTAGTCATTCCCCAGATATATGCTACGTTAGGCATTCCCCAGATATATGCTACGTTAGCCATTCCCCAGGTGCATGCTACGTTAGCCATTCCCCAGATATATGCTACGTTAGCCGTTCTTCAAACATGCTTTCACGGTGGGTTTTTTTTTTCCTTTTTATTTTTCGTTTCAAACTGTTTGGTAGACAAATATTTCTCTCAGGTAAAATGGCAAGGCTTATCAAATGGAATGTCGCATGGGAAAAGGGCGTTAGTCTGACCAAAGCCTTCTCTTTCACAAAGTCCGAATCCCTGACAGACGTACATGGAGAGGAACCATACAGCAGTACCATGATAGCAGTTAGACCTATGGCCAAGGGTTCCAGATTTTTTAGGACACCTCCACAACTATGGGAGAAGAACAAACATGTAGCACCCCAACACACACACACACATCCACTTAAACCAAACCAAACAAACCAAAAATCAAATCGATTTTTTTGGGCCAGGCAGAAGCTCTTACCTGAAAAAAAAGTTCGCGAAGCTACAGCGTGGACGTGTGCTTTTTTTTCTCCTAACCAACGAACTTAAAGAGAAGACTGTGTGGTGATTATCTGCAGATCGTCGTCTTTTTCGGGGGAGAGAACCTTTCTCCATCACCTGGGATCGACTGCTGGAACTGTGTGGAACAGTATGTGAAGGTGGCTCGGTCCTCCTTTTTGTTTGTTTATTTTCAAACAACTGTAGATATTCCTGCCTTGCCAAATGAAAGACTTTCATACGAATCAATGAGTCCATTCATTCCCTCACAGGAGAGCTTTTATATATTTCCCTTCTTACGTGTTCCTGTGCGCCAACCTAAACTGTTCGCAAAACATGTTGACGATATTTTTTTCCCACGAGAACCTGCGATCCTGGATCGCCAGACAAAAGATCGTGCAGTTAACATCAAAGTCAATGATCGCCGAGACGCCGCGTGATCTTGGCCCGTGAACCAGAACATTGTCATGAAGTGACACCGGCAAGCTGAAATAGATATGACCAGGGGCTGACAACCGGTTCTTCCTGTACAAGATTGTGTTGATATGGACTTTTTTGCGAGTAGGTGACAAAGACAAGTCTGAGACAGAATAAGAAAAAAACAAGATGCAAAGCACATAAACGCACTCCCAATTTATCCTGAATACGCGTGAGATATTCCATAAAGCGGAAAAACCGTCTTGGGCCGGTGTAACCGTTAGTAATGGCTATTCTGGTAAACATTGGCCATCATCTGTTACCTATAATGAACACACATACACATTTTCAGAAAGATCGACCAAGTACTTTCTGAGATTTTCCATAAACAAGAAATCATTATGGGCCGTTAGTAACGGCAATAACGGTAAACATAGAATTGGGATTTGTTTGTTATTGTAGTATTTGCATTTGTAGTTGGGTGTAAGGTGTACTATTGTATATGAGAAGGGTGAAAGTAGTATGATTTTGTAAGCGCTTAGACAAATTTGTTTGATTAAGCGCTATATAAGAAACCATTATTATTATTATTATTATTATTATTATTATTATTAAACATCGGTCATCTTCCGTGACTTATAACGAAACATACCTACAAATTTTCAGAAATATCGGCCACATACTTTCTAAGATATTCTATAAAGAAGAGAACAGTTATGGGCCGTTATAGCCATTAGTAACGGATATAACGGTAAACTAAAACACCGGGCACATCCGGGAGCCATAATGAACATACCTACAGATTTTCAGAAAGATCAGCCAAGTACTTTATGAGATATTCCATAAAGAAGAAAAACCGTTACAGGCCGTTACAGCCGTTAGTAACGGCTATAACGGTAAACTGAAACATCGGACATCAGCCGTGACCCATAATGAACATGCCTACAAATTTTCAGAAAGATCGGCTTCGTACCTTCGGAGATATTCCATAAAAAAGAAAAGCCATTATCGGTCGTTATAGCCATTAGTACTGTAGAAAGAAACTCGTGGAGAGCGTGGCAGCAGAGAGTCCTCAGAAGAGAAGCCCCCTTCAAGCAAGTGTTTCGGCCCTTATCTCCTGACACTCTGGGGGGGGGGGGGGGGGGGGGGGGGGGGGGGGGGGGGCCACACCCGGTTCATGACTCCGGATGTCCCTCTGCTGCCCTTTTTTTTCCCCATCTCGGGACGAGCCATGGCTGGGATTCGAACCCATGCCCTTCTGGACATGCTCATTTTCCACTTAATGACTCGCGCACTAACCACTGAGCCACAGGGACACCTGATATTTGTAGGAAATTTAAGCCTTATGAAGTTCACTTTTGTTCCTCCTTGACCAGATCCAGCTTGAACACCTCTCTGCTGCTTCTGCCATTGCTTTCAGGGCTCTGTTGTTTTTCCCTCCCTGCAACTGAGAGCTGTTTCATGAGGCTGTACGCAGACGTTCCTACAAACCCCCTAGCTCCAATTTCTGCAGTGAGGACTTTGACCTGATAGCCTTCTCTCCTCAGGCTGTTTGCCAGATCAGCATACTTTTCAGTCTTGTAGATTTGAGCTGCCTCCATTCTGTTCTCATATGGCACCGTGAGCTCGATCATGATCAGCTGCTTGGTTGACTGACAGTGGACTACTATGTCTGGTCTCATGCCACTCTTGCTGATGATCTCTGGGTGACTCTTCCATTCTGGGAGGTCTGCAGTGCACTCCCAGTCATCTCCCCCGTCCAGCAGACTCTGCCTGTATGTTCCGAGTGGCTCTGTTGTTCTTGGCCATGATTCGCTGCCTCCTGCCGTGAAGAATGTTGCCAGTGCTTTTGGAGTCCTGATTTTCCCTTTTGTGGTGTTGGTACTAGCCCAGGCTACTTGTACAATCTCTTTGAGCACTTGGTTGTGCCTCCATGTGTACCTTCCTTGAGCCAGGGCTACTTTACATGAGCTTAGGACATGCTCCACTGTTTGTTTTCCATGGCAGACGGGGCATTAAGGATCGTCTGTTTTTTTCCCCCAGTTCACCAGGTTTGCATTTGAGGGCAGAAGGTCATATGCAGATCTGAGAATGAAGCTGATCCTGAGAGGGGCCATATGCCAAATGTCATTCCAAGTGAGACTTCTTTGGAGTGCATTCTCCCACGTTGTCCATTGCCCTTGCTGGCTCTGCTGGACTGCTTTTTGGAGTCTTTTTTGGTCTTCTTCTTTTCTCATCTCCTAAATCATCATGTCTCTTTTTGGCTTTTCCTTTGGCCTTTGACCACCATTCAGTTTTGGTCATCCCAGTCCTTGTCTGTTGGTCTGTGTGTGTCCTGTTATTTCTCTGATCTTGAGACTTTCTTTTGCAGAATCCATCGCCTCTTGAACTTTCCATTTTTTCTGCCTGTCTTCAGCTGGGGCTTGATTGTTTCTACCACCTTGTCTCCTGAGTCCTCCAGCATGCTTTGAAGTCTGATCTTCCTATCTTCCTTGCTTTGTATTCCTCCAGGATGGATTTCAGTGGTAGTTTCAGCTTTGCTTAGCGACAGTACAGCGCTATGTCAGTCAGACAGGGTGGGACACCAAGCCATTTCCTTGTGAACTTGTTGATTTTGGATTCCATTGCCTCCACTATGCTGGTGCAGATGTCGTAAAATCATCAGAGGCCATAGGAGCTTTGGTATCAGCATGAACTGCAGACACCAGACCTTGTATTTGCCAGGGAGCCCACACTGATCAATGGTCTCCAAGCCTTCTTTCGACATCTGTTTGGTTTCTTTTGCTCTTTGTGTGTCTTTCAGCGTATCATCATAACGGTAAACTAAAACGTCGGGAACATCCGGGATCCATTATGAATATAGCTACACAGTTTCAGAAAGATCGGCCAAGTACTTTCTGAGATATTCCATAAAGAATAAAAACCGTTACAGGCCTTTACAGTCGATAGCAACGGCTATAACGGTAAAGTAAAACATCGGGCATCAACCGTGACCCATAGTAAACATACCTGCTAATTTTCACGAAGCTCGGCCAAGTACTTTCTGAGATATTCCATGAAGAAAAAAGTCACAAGCCGTTATAGCCGTTAGTTACGGCTATAACGGTAAACTAAAACATCGAGCATTGTTTGTGACCCATAATGAAGATACCTACAAATTTTCAGAAAGATCGGCCGAGCACTTTCTGAGATATTCCATAAAGACGAAAAACCGTTACAGGCCGTTACAGCCGTTAGTAACGGCTATAACAGTAAAATAACACATCGGGCATCATTCGTGACCCATAATGAACATACCTGCTAATTTTCACAAAGATCGGCCAAGTACTTTCTGAGATATTCCATAAAGAAGAAAAACCGTCACAGGTCGTAACAGCTGTTAGTAACAGCTATAACGGTAAAATAAGACATCGGGCAGCATCTTTGGCCCTCAATGAACATACCTACAGATTTTCAGAAAGATCGGCCCAGTCTGGAGCGATTGGAACACATTTTGACCACAGACGGACGGACGGACGGACGGACACACACACACACACACACACACACACACACACACACACACACACACACACACACACACACACAGAGCATTTTTTCATTCCCATTCTAAAGCACTCCCTGTTCTAACAGAACTGGGGTACAAAAACGGGTCTGAAGACGACTGTGATAAAGTCAAGAGAAGCCACAGAGACACAAAATGGTCTCGATTGTAAACAGAAACAATTCGTAAAGCACCAGAGCAGGAGGAAACGTTCGATTGATGAAACACGTGTGTGAAATCTAACGAGAAAGCACTTGCCCTTCCCCTTGATCAAATGTCCTCTCACGGGACAGAATCCGTTCGAGAGAATATAGGACTTAACTTTTGATCTGAAAATCAAACGAGCCAGGAGTAAGAAAAAAACTTGGTGAATAGAGAACTTTCATTCCATTGTATAGCTGAAGCTGACTTTTATGAAAGAGAAAAAAAAAGGCTGTAGCAGCTTCTGGGTCACGAAGAAGGAAAGTTAATGAGTGAAGGATGTGATGAACTGGTGATAGTATTGTGCAAAGACTGGCTCACTGTAACCATTTTTATTCTGTGTGGAACTTTTATTCAGTGTCACCGTTTGGATGCTGTTTGTTCAGTCAAACGATTAGTTGAATTGCTGGTGTTTTTTTTTTTTGTTTGTTTGTTTGTTTGCTTTTTTTTTCCATTTTTTTAATATATTGGTCGTATTTGAAGTAATCACAAGTATACAGTAAACTAGTTCAAACAAAACATCCCAGACAAATGGACAGACACAAAGAAAGGAAGTTTCACACACACACACACACACACACACACACACACACACACACACACACACACACACACACGCGCGCGCGCGCGCGCGCGCACGCACGCACACACACACACACACACACACACACACACACACACACACACACACACTCACTCACTCACTCATTCACCCACACACGTGTCATCCTTAAACTTTAACCTAACCGACTCACCCCAAATTTCCATTTCACACAGGTTCAGTGATTCTGTGGTTTTGTCTAAGGTGATGCGGACTCTCTGCCCATACATGACGGCAGAACACGTCACTTCCTTCTTCCTAGAGGTCGTAGTGTCGGTCGTTACTGTTGTACATGTCTCGTTGTCCACCGTGATGGTGGAGGGGTACAGTCGGTGTTTGACTAAACAAACAGAACAGACCCAGAAAGACACTGTCTTCTCCTTTGAGCACATACTCCATGGCGTTCATCACCCACCCCCTCCCAATATACCTCTCCCCTCCCCTCTGACGCACAGATTTATGCTGACGCATACTGTCCAGGACAGAGGGAAATCGTGATGGTAATGCTTAAGTGCACTAAGTTGATGTATTATTAATAAGGCTCAACACACCAAGGTTATCTCTGCACTCATACACGCGTATGCACACTCATGCACCCACCAAATATTCACCTCTCTCTGGGAGTGGGATGTCACGCATTCGGTTGTCTCCTAACACGACTGAGAACAAGAAATACAAATTCTATGCTACTTATAATCAAACATGAAAAATCCAATTACACAAAATGGAATAATCAAATCATAAAAGATCAATACTTCCAATCCAAGGTTATAATAAAATAGCCTCTTACCTGACCAGGTTTCCACACACACACAACCACACTTTCACGCCACACCACAGTTTTTTGAACACAGTCTCTTCAAGTTTCTTCAGCACTGGATGATGGTGACGTCCTTGGTTGACTGGCTCCAGGTTTCAGGACTGGGTCTTCGTGGTCATCTCTGGGAACTCGACATAGAAATCTTCTTCTTCACCACTTTGACCCACCTCTCTTCACCCACCTCTGGCCCACTTCAGACTCGGTCTTTTCTTTTTCAGCTTGCCTTTTACCCTAAGACCTTGCTGTCACTTCTCTCTCCCAGACCACGTTTCTCTCAGCCCTACTCTGTCCTGCTCACTCTTCTCTCCGCTTCACTTCTCTCTCTCTCTCTCTCTCTCTCTCTCTCTCTCTCTCTCTCTCTCTCTCTCTCTCTCTCTCTCTCTCTCTCTCTCTCTTGTGGTGGTCTTCTCCTCTCCCGCCACGTTGTTCTCCCTCAGTATATATAGGGATGGACACAAAGGATTTCCCTTCAGGCCATGCCTTTGTCCCTGTTGCTTCTCAATCACCTTGTTCACAAGTACCCTGAATTCTCCTTTCGCTACATTCTTTCACACATCAGCATTTACACACATCCCTACCTAATTAATTAGCAAACAAACACTTGGCACCAGATGGACATCGAAAATTCCCACCGACTCCAGGGGCCATTTAACACAGTAATTATCCTAGACAAAAGCTACGACAACAACGTCCACGTGCATTCAACCAGCCTGACAAAACCTCAACGCAGTGCCCCACGGCAATACCATCTGAACGAGCCCAAGATTCCCGCTCTTTAGGACTGTT
>JADBJO010009310.1:63419-65919 GCA_016801955.1 Conus betulinus
CTACCGGAAACAAACCAAACAAACAAACAAACAAAAAGCTTTGTAGAATCATTTTCAACGAAAGTAATCACAACTACAAAACAGATAAAATTAAAATAAAACACATACAGTTAAACACCATAAAAATGTGATAATAAGTAAAAAGGTCCGTTTGCTGTAATTGAAATCCGCCGAGGATTTAGTATCATGTGCTGATACCTTGATATAATAGAATGAAACGTACGTACGTCTCTCAGTTTTTGAATGTTCTGGAAATAAAATGTTTTGATCAGAAGCGTCAAAGGTTATTTCCTTCATTTGAACGATCATATGACAGGCGTTTGGAAAGACAATATTTAATGACTGTTGTTTTTTCATTGGTGAATAAGCAAAGATACGGGTTGTATATAAAGTTACCACCTCAAAGTGGACACAGTTTAAAACAGTTCTTGGAATCATGTCAACTGAGTAAATAGAATTTGAAGAACACTTCATCATTGCTGTTACCTAATCTGTGACGCATCACTGCAATAGACGTCACTATAACTAAAGTAAAGCGAAGACGGACAGCATGATTTGGGTAGAATGTATTCCATTACTCACAGATACGCTCTTGTTTACGACTACATTCAATCGTATATATATATTATATATATATATATATATATATATATATATATATATATAAAGTAATAAATTCTAAGGATAAGTACCGAGCACCATTTCAGCAATATACAGAGCAGCTTGGTGTTGCAATGACTGCAAGAAATATTGGATTATAAACAAAGCTTGCTCTTATGTCTTAGATTGTAGAGATGATGGGTGGGAGGGGGGGGGGGGGTGATAAGCCTTCATATCTGCAGTGGTAGATGATTCTGCCTGACTGACAGTATGTGCTTGACTGGGTGAGTAGGGAATAATAAATGCTTCTCAAAATGAACCTTTTTTGAAAACTCGAACAAACATACTACGGCATTGCACACCAGCCTTTTTTTCTGGGATAACATTCTTCTTAAAAACCGAAAAGGCAGAGGAGTCAAATTACCACTTTCCGCGGTCACTGAGGAGAAACAATCAGGTTTCGAAATACCGGTATCTGACCAGGAGTTATATGTTAGTGAGCCTCCTCCCCATGGAGATGGTCTCCTGCTTCGGAGACTATAAGCTTGCTGAAGTTCATTTTGAGAAGCATTTATTATTCCCCATTCACCCACTCAAGCACGTACTGTCAGTTAGGCAGAATTATCTACCACTGCAGAGATATGAAGGCTTCCATATTTCAACACAAAAGACAACAATGAAAGCTGTGCTGTGTTCAACAACAACATAGTGAAATGTCTGGCGCAGTGTGAAGCCTCAAGTTCAAAGCCTTGAAGTGTGTTATCGTGAACAATCACCTCAGGGTGATAAGATAAAGAAAGGTAACAACTTGTAAACAAAACTGATAACTGTCAAAGCACTGTTCTGCCCTTAGGGTTTAAAAGCGTCGACCTCCCCCCCACCCCCCCCCTTCCCCCTTACCCTGTCACCCACCCAAACAGCTTTGTAATTTATTACTGAGTATAGTGGGTTCAGCAGCCTGAGTGATTCTACCCTCAGAAACCAGACTGAATGTACATTTGGAATTAGGATATGGAGATAAGTACACCGCTAATAGAATGGTTGGGTTGTTGTTGGGAGGGGGGGGGGGGGGGTTAGACAGTCACAGTGACTTCAGGTTTAGAAACATGTCATGCTCGTAGTTTTTTTCCATGATACTGCTAGCCCTCCACAGAAGTGAGACTCATGTCACATTCGGAACACGAAGAACAAGTAAACGAAAATATAGTATCAGTTATTACTGGTTCATTGTATATTACTGACATGTGATGCAAAACAAGTAAATGAAAAGCCTGTATCAGCTATTACTGGTTCATTACAAGTGTCTAACGGAGACATGCGAAACAAACTGGCATGCTTAAAGGTTCAGCAACATCTATTTGAATTGCCATCCATGGATTTACATCAGTGATATTATGGGCTGTTTATTTCTGCTCGCTTGAAGCGTGCGTTCGGATAAAGCTCTAAATTTGTTCAAGTGAAGAGCGTCCGGTTTTCCAACAACTGATAAAAAGGAAAACCAATGTTTAAAAGCACAAGCAACCGAGAAACAAGGACATCAAAAGAATTTCGTTAGATAGAAGTGGCACAATCTCTCTCTCTCTCTCTCTCTCTCTCTCTCTCTCTCTCTCTCTCTCTCTCTCTCTCTCTCTCTCTCTCTCTCTCTCTCTCTCTCTCTCTCTCACACACACACACACACACACACACACACACCACACACCCGGTAAAAGTGAAAAAGACCAGACACGTTACCGTCCCCACGAGCGAAGAAGACTGTCAGCCCTCCCAGCCACAACACGACTGTTCCCGACACCAGTGCGACCCACGATCCCCAGCATCACTGACACAAGGAACCGGTCACAGTGACGTCAGTGTTTTTGTTTGATCAGCTCCTCTCCACAGGAAACACAGCACAACCGTC
>JADBJO010009310.1:70919-85187 GCA_016801955.1 Conus betulinus
CTACCTGGGGGTGACATTTTTGTTTCACAACATTGATAACAGAATATCACCTGGGGTGAAATACTGTACCACAGTGACATTTTGTATGGGAACAAAGAGTCTGAGTAGCCCCACGTAACAACTCAATAAGCCCAGCCATTAAAGGTAACTGAAAGAAGCCCCCACAATCACTGTCACCGCAACAACTAATTGAAACAAGCCGTGGAGTCACTGCCTCTTCTTCGACAAAGTCTGCTACAACAATAACACGCTGACACCGGAGAAGTGTTGGCAATGTCGGGACACTTCGAAAACAGCCTAGGACAGACCGACAGACAGACAAACAGACGGACATAGCTTCCCCTGTGCCTCGGACAGACCGACCGACAGAGAAGCAGACGGACATGCCTTTCCCAGTACTCCCAGAGACTGCACGCCGTTTGTTTTGTTTGTTTTGTATTTTTTTTTGTTTTTTCCTTTTTGAACGGATGTAGAAGTGCTTAAACATGTATGTCACTAACAAAGTCCACATCTTGGATAAAACAAAAAAAAAGTGTTGCCCGTAGAGAGGAAGGGGGTAGAGGTGGAAATTCTAAGCAGTGGTGAGGGCGGGGAGGGGGTACAGATAACCACGTTGCGGGTGGAGAGGGGAGAGGTGGGGGTGGAAGCAATGTGGGGGCAGGGAGGGGGTACAGATAACCACGTTTGTGGGTGGAGAGGAGAGTGGTGGGGGTGGAAGTACCAGGCAGTGGGGTGGGGATAGCCAGGGAGTCAGTGTACCCACCTAATGGTGGGGTAAGAGCTATGTTGGTTTTCAGAGCCAGTCATTACCTGATCCGGTATAAGGCGCTGCTCTGTGAATTGACTGTGCTTTTTTAAAATGTGTATGTGTGCACGAGCGCGTGCGCGCGCGCCTGTGTGTGTGTGTGTGTGTGTGTGTGTGTGTGTGTGTGTGTGTGTGTGTGTGTGTGTGTGTGTGTGTGTGTGTGTGTGTGTGTGTGTGTGTGTGTGTGAGAGAGAGAGAGAGAGAGAGAGAGAGAGAGAGAGAGAGAGAGAGTGCTTGCTTGCTTGTGTGCATACGCGCGCGCGTGTGTGTGTGTGTGTGTGTGTGTGTGTGTGTGTGTGTGTGTGTGTGTGTGTGTGTGTGTGTGTGTGTGTGTGTGTGCGCGCGCGCGCGCGCGCGCGTGCGTGTGCGTGTGTGTGCGAATATGTTGTGTGTGTGTGTGTGTGTGTGTGTGTGTGTGTGTGTGTGTGTGTGTGTGTGAGTAATGTATATAGGTATCCGCGCGCGTGTGTGTGCGTGCTATACTCTGTGTGTGTGTGTGTGTGTGTGTGTGTGTGTGTGTGTGTGTGTGTGTGTCGGAGAGAGCGAGAGCGAGAGAGCTGTATGCGTGTGTGTGTGTGTGTGTGTGTGTGTGTGTGTGTGTGTGCGTGCGTGCGTGCGTGCGTGCGTGCGTGCGTGCGTGCGTGCGTGCGTGCGTGCGTGCGTGTGTGTGTGTGTGTGTGTGTGTGTGTGGTGTGTGTTGTGTGTGTGTGTGTGTGTGTGTGTGTGTGTGTGTGTGTGTGTGTGTGTGTGTGTGTGTGTACGAGCGAGCGCGCGCGCGCCTGTAATTGGGTGTACATCCATGCTCCTGTGAAGTCCTTGCATAATGATCTGACGTTGACCATGTATGCTGTTTGTCGATGGTATGCGTTTGATATGGCAACACCTGCTTCCTGAAATCAAACCCATCAGTTTCGCACAGGCTGACTTTTAACAAGAAATTATTTCTCATCGGTCCGTAACTAAACGCTAGGATGTTTTGTTGGAATGAACAGAAATCGTGCTTCAGAAATACGAGGAATTTCAATACGCTACTTTCTAACACGTGTGTTTCACGGCATAGCAAGCTCACTGACTTCCACAATCATGATTTTTTTTTTTTTAAAGTCTTGGCTCTAATAATGACAACCCCATCGACTTCCACAATCATTATCTTTTTTTAAGTCTTGGCTTTAATCTCTATAGACAATCCCACTGACTTCCACAATCATGATTTTTTTTTAAAGTCTTGGCTTTACTCTCTAAAGACAATCCCACTGACTTCCACAATCATGATCTTGTTTTAAGTCTTGGCTCTAATAAAGACAGCCCCATCGACTTCCACAATCATGATCTTGTTTTAAGTCTTGGCTTTAATCTCTATAGACAATCCCACTGACTTCCACAATCATGATCTGGGTTTTAAGTCTTGGCTCTAATCTGTATAGACAATCCCACTTATTTCTACAATTATGATCTTGTTTTTAGTCTTGGGTCTTATCTCTAAAGACAACCCCACTGATTTCCACGAACATGATCTTCTTTTAAGTCTTGCTAATCTCTGTCGACAATCCCACTGACTTCCACAATCAGGATCTTGTTTTAGTCTAATCATTTGGTCTAATCTCTATGGACAATCCACTGACTTCCACAATAATGATCTTGTTTAAAGTCTGGGGTCTAATCTCTATAGACCCTGTGTCCCACGTGCCAGAGGAGATCGTGGTCGATGGACAAAATCTGTACATAAAGTGTGCTCAACCGGGTCTCGTGTACTGCTGCATGTAAGAACTACAAGTGCTCGTACCGCTCCTTCACTCTACCCCCCCCCCCCCCCCCCCCCCCCCCCCCCCCCTTAGCCTTCGCCGGGCGCGAGGTATGTCATTTGTAAGCGATCCGACTGGCCGTCCGTGAACAACATCTGCGGTTCTAATGTCAGGCCTAAAACAAACCAACTTCCTGGTGCAACCCTTGGCAATTTCTGTGGAGAATGATGGCTGAAAAATATGGTTCTGAACGAGTGTCACTACGTACGTGCGCGTGTGCGTGCACGTGTGTGTGTGTGTGTGTGTGTGTGTGTGTGTGTGTGTGTGTGTGTGTGTGTGTGCGTGCGTGCGTGCGTGTGTGTGTGTGTGTGTGTGTGTGAATGGCTGGAGTTATTGGGTTGTCACGTGGGGCTGCTTGGGCTCCTTGTTCCCATACAAAAATGTCACTGCAGTACAATATTTCACCCCAGGTGATATTCTGTTACCGATGTTGTGATACAAAATGTCGCCCCCAGGTACAACGTTGTAGTACAAAGGCCTAGCCTGGTACAAAATGTCACCCGAGGTGATATTCTGAACCGACGTCGTGGTACAAAATGTCATCCCGTGAAGAACGTCACAGTGGAAAATATTACCCAAGGAAGAATGTTGTGGTGCAAAGTGTTACCCCAGAAAGAACATTGTAGTACACAATGTTACCCCAGGAAGAACGTGGTACAAAGTGTTACCCCCAGGAAGAGCGTGGTACAAAGTGTTACCCCAAGAAGAACGTGGTATAAAGTGTTACCCCAGGAAGAACATTGTAGTACAAAATGTCACCCCCAAAAAAACCTTGTGGTACAAAATATCACCCCGGGAATAATGTTGTGGTTCAACATGTCACTCCAGAAAGGATGTCGTGGTGGAAAATGTCCCAGGGAAGAACGTTGTGATACACAATGTCACCCTGGGAAGAACGTTGTTATACAAAATGTCACCCAGGGAAGAACGAACGTGTGATACGGGAAGTGATACACAATGTCACCCTGGGAAGAACGTTGTTATACAAAATGTCACCCAGGGAAGAACGTTGTGATACACAATGTCACCCTGGGAAGAACGTTGTTATACAAAATGTCACCCTGGGAAGAACGTTGTGATACACAATGTCACCCCGAGAAGAACGTTGTTATACAAAATGTCACCCTGGGAAGAACGTTGTGGTACAAAATATCAGCACAGGAGAAGAACGTTTTGGTACAAAATATCAGCACAGGAAGAACATTGTGGTACAAAATGTCATCCCAGGAAAAAAAAAAAAAAAAAAGTTGTGGTACAGCATGTAACTCCGGGAAAAAAAAAAAAAAACAGTTGTGGTTCAAAATGTCACCCCCGGAAGAATGATGTGGTAGAAGCTGTCACCCCAGGAAGAACGTTGTGGTGCAAAATGTCACCTGGGATGAATCAAATACATGTTGAGTGTTTTTTTTTTTTTATTATTTATTTATTTTTTTATTTTTTCATGTATCTATTTGTTAACATTGTTGTGTACAATCTTGGAGATACAGATTAATCTCCCTGGTAGGAACTTTCCTAAGGTAGTCATGTAACAACTGGAGACCGTCCTAGTCACAGCCCTTTCTTAAGGTAATACAGCATGCTCAGCCAATGAGAAAGAACTTAAGCAAAAAGTGTCAGTTCTGTTTCTGTCGTGTGTTTGAGAACTTGCGATTAGCACACACCGAAACACACACCGGGGAATGCAATGCACTGTGTCTGCACTCTGGAGAGGCCTTAGTGCTGACAAACTCTCTCTCTCTCTCTCTCTCTGAAGCACAGTTAGACAGAAAAGACACGCACACACACACACACACACACACACACACACACACACACACACACACACACACACACACACACACCACATAGACAACCATCTGTATTTAG
Source organism: Conus betulinus (assembly GCA_016801955.1). Lineage (NCBI taxonomy): Eukaryota > Metazoa > Mollusca > Gastropoda > Neogastropoda > Conidae > Conus > Conus betulinus. Next base: position 75,393 of record JADBJO010009310.1, read on the forward strand.
ACTCACCTTACTAATGGCCTGCACTGAAAAGGATGTTGTTAAAAAAAAAATTACCCTTGTACCCCTTGTACCACAAAGCCTTCAAATTCCGAAGCGCAATGTTTCTTGAGTATGTGCTGTTTTAGCTTTGTTCAAAATGCTTTACAATATATTTTTGTCAATGTAATCCACCCCGCAATAAGAGGCTATAGCCCATAATAATTAAATCATCATCCATATCTCTATCTGTGTGTGTGTGTGTGTGTGTGTGTGTGTGTGTGTGTGTGTGTGTGTGTGTGTGTGTGTGCGTGCGTGCGTGCGTGCGTGCGCGCGCGCGCGCGCGTGTGTGTGTGTGTGTGTGTGTGTGTGTGTGTGTGTGTGTGTGTGTGTGTGACTGACTGCTCAGGGACCGCTGACTGGAGACCCAACAGAACAATGGAACCAGTTCAAACAGACGGTGACAGAGTCAGCCAAAGCCACTCTAGGCCTCAAGAAGCGTGTCCACCAGGACTGGTTTGATGAAAACAATGAAGACATCAACAAACTCTTAGAAGAGAAACACACTGCCTATATCAACTGGCAGAACGATCTATCCTCCATCTCCAAGAAGGATCGCTTCAAGCACCTCCAGAGCAAAGCCCAGAGAGAACTGCGCACAATGCAAGACAGCTGGTGGGACAGGAAAGCTGATGAGGTTCAACGACATGCCGACCTGAATACTCCAAAGAGTTCTTCAACTCGCTCAAGGCTGTCTACGGACCACAGAGACCCAGCACCACCCCACTCCTGTCTGCAGATGGCAAGACCCTGCTGAAAGACAAGGACAGCATCACACAACGCTTGGAACACCTTACTCAACAGACCGTCCACAGTCGACTCTTCAGCCTTGAAAGCTATCCCGGAGAAGCCGGCCCTGGAAGAGCTTGACCTCCTACCCAGCCTCGAGGAAATCACTAAGGCAGTGAAGCAGACGATCAGTGGTAAGGCACCAGGCATGGACGACATCCCAGCCGAGATGTACGAGGCAGCCGGTCCAGTGGCCCTGGACACTCTCCACGACATACTCTGCAGCGTTTGGGGGAAGAAACCATGCCACAAGACTTTCGAGATGCCACTGTTGTCTCCCTGTATAAAAACAAGGGCAGCAAGTCTGACTGTGGTAACTACCGAGGCGTCTCCCTCCTCTCAGTCGCTGGGAAAATCCTTGCAAGAGTCAACTTAAACCGCCTGATCAGCGCTGTGTCAGAACCGTCACTGCCGGAGTCACAGTCTGGCTTCAGACCAGGCCGCAGCACCATCGACATGGTCTTCTCGGTGAGACAGGTCCAAGAAAAGTGCATTGAGCAGCGGATGGACCTCTACGCTGTCTTCATCGACTTAACAAAATGCAACATATGTACACGATGTTCTGACAATGATAGTTCAAAAGGTTTTCTTCTGTGCTTTTGTGTTTATTAATAAAACAGTTTTGTACATATTTCTACATGTTTTGTCATGAAAACATACTTCTTTGTTAATAGAACGAAGGAACACACTGAATACTATGTAGCAGATAGAAATAACTTATTTCAAACAAGCAATTTGGCTATTAGAAATACAGCAGTGCAAAACTGAAAAAAAACAAGCCGTGATAAAACGTCTTTAACATGCAAAGTTAACAAAAGGACTATTGTATCATGTGCCTGCTACTGACTTGTAACTATATCAAACATCGTTAAAAAAGCAAAATTGTAGATATTTCTGCGCATTTTGTTATTAACTGTATTTCAGTTTTTTCCCTTGTGGAACGAATGCATTGACAAATTGTACAGCAAAGTTGTGTCTTCTCAACTGCGATATCCTGATTTAAAAAAAAAAAAAAAAAAAAAAAAAAAAAAGAGAACACGCTGGATACCATCCAGAGTGCAGGCGGAAGAACTGCTCCATGAGAACTATACATCTGGAAGAAGGGAACACTTCAAAACAAAACAAACATGTTTACCATGGAGAAATGTCTCTATCAGATTCGGAAGGAGAGAAGAAATCTCGGATGAAGATTAAATTCTGTTCCTGAAGTGAAATTAATGGACCTGTTTTTACGCCAGATTCCAAGTGTTTTCTTGCTTGCATGGCATAAATACTTTTACCAAATATACTTTCATGGCATAAATACGTTTACCAAATATACTAACAACGATTCACTAGTTTGCACACAAGTTTTTATATGTTTGCAAATATTAACAACGATTCACTGGTGTCGTGACTTCTTGCAGGAACCTGCAACATTTTGCCTTCACCAATCTTGCAGCAGTCATTACGAACGAACCAGATGAGCATTTTTAACCAAATATAAGACAAGTGAAATAATGACAAAAGGCATGCTGCTGTTACAATGGATGAACAATTCTAAAACAAAACTGACATAAAGACATGCCCCGGGAACTAAGCGTACAAAATAAGGACTCACGCCGGAACAAACAGCAAGCCTGGTATTGATGATTGATGCATCAGCACAGAATTGAACATTATCTGGAGTGGATACAGATTACAAATTGATCATGTGACTAATGTCACGAGAACAGACTTGATGATGATGTTGCAATGGATACAGATTACCAATTGATCATCTTGTGAACGACAATCGGGTTTGTGCACAACAAATTACTTCATACATTGTTTCAGTAGAAACGAGGTATATGGCACGCACTGGTTATTAATAACTGATGCAAGTTACATATGTGAACAATATAACGACAATATTGACGTGAAATATTGTTCTACGCACTATTTACAGGCAAGCAAATTGCACAGACAGCAGCATTGCATGACCATCTTCACACACACACACACACACACACACACACACACACACACACACACACACACACACACACACACACACACACACACGCGCGCGCGCGCGCGCGCGCGCGCGCACGCACGCACGCGCGCACGCACACGCACACACACACACACACACACACACACACACACACACACACGTAGAGAGCCAAATCAATACAGAAATAGCTGCACCACAATATTCCAGTCACTAGGTCATAAGTATCACTTAAAGGTTGCAAAGAAGGCAACTGGATCTAATGAGCGAGACATCTGCTGTTGTATCAATATCTACTAAAAACGTTTTTGTACCAACAAATATTGTATAATCAACGGCTGGTTTCCATGTGCATGCTTTGAATAACACTCTAAACATGTAAGACAGCTGGAACCCATCACAAGTAAACAGGCTTGTTGGGGTAGACAAACGTATGACAGAAAACCATCATGAAAACACAGGAAAAAGAGAGCTGACGGAACACAGTGTCCACAGCATGTTCCCGGGGCAACTGGTCAACACCTCATACAGTTCAGTTCATAATCATTCTTCAATGGAGTAACAAACGATGATTTCAAAACAACATGCACGTGGAACACATGTGAACAGTTGTTGTCTTGCCATAGACAGTACAAGAGTAACACATCTGAACAGCTGTTGTCTTGCCATAGACAGTACAAGAGGAACACATGTGAACAGTTGTTGTCTTGCCATAGACAGTACAAGAGTAACACATCTGAACAGCTGTTGTCTTGCCATAGACAGTACAAGAGGAACACATGTGAAGAGGTGTTGTCTTGCCATAGACAGTACAAGAGGAACACATGTGAAGAGGGTGTTGTCTTGCCATAGACAGTACAAGAGGAACAAATGTGAAGAGATGTTGTCTTGCCATAGACAGTACAAGAGGAGCACATGTGAAGAGTTGTTGTCTTGCCATAGACAGCACAAGAGGGAACACATGTGAAGAGGTGTTGTCTTGCCAGAGACAGTACCAGAAGAACATATCTGAACATTTGTTGTCTTGCCATAGACAGTACAAGAAAGGCCTGTAGGAACACACCTGAAGAGTTGTTGTCTTGCCATAGACAGTACAAGAAAGGCCTGTAGGATTCACATGTGTGAACAAACACCAGAGACCAATGAAGGACGAAGTGTGAGTGCGACTTACATGCAGGGACAGAGGCAAGTAGTGGGACTTACATGCAGGGACAGAGGCAAGAAGTGGGACTTATATGTTGGGACAGAGGCAAGTAGTGGGACTTACATGGAGCAACAGAGGCACGTAGTGGGACTTACATGGACCAACAGAGGCAAGTAGTGGGACTTACATGGACCAACAGAGGCAAGTAGTGGGACTTACATGCAGGGACAGAGGCAAGTAGTGGGACTTACATGGACCAACAGAGGCAAGTAGTGGGACTTACATGCAGGGACAGAGGCAAGTAGTGGGACTTACATGCAGGGACAGAGGCAAGTAGTGGGACTTATATGCAGGGAAAGAGACAAGTAGTGGGACTTACATGCAGGGACAGAGGCAAGTAGTGGGACTTACATGCAGGGACAGAGGCAAGTAGTGGGACTTAATGCAGGGACAGAGGCAAGTAGTGGGACTTAATGCAGGGGACAGAAGCAAGTAGTGGGACTTACATGCAGGGACAGAGGCAAGTAGATCTTGTTCGCATGATGTAGCTTATTCATCCCCATAATGGACACATCTTACTGCTTTGTTCGATTAGTCTGTTTATTCACCCCCATAATGGACACATTTTATGATTTGTTGGATTAGTCTGTTTATTCATCCCCATAATGGACATTTTATGATTTGTTGGATTAGTCTGTTTATTCATCCCCATAATGGACACATTTTAATTATTTGTTGGATTAGTCTGTTTATTTATCCCCATAATGGACACATCTTACTACTTTGTTGGATTAGTCTCTTCATTCATTCCCATGATGGACACATTTTAATTATTTTTTGGATTAGTCTGTTTATGCATCCACACAATGGACATATCTTACTGCTTTGTTGGATTTGTCTGTTTTGTTACTGACTTACGTCAATCAGTCAGCTATACCACAACTTACGCCCTATATGTGGTGATGACTTCCCCCACTCTCACAATGTCCCCAATCCCCACCCCACCCCGACATTACCAAAGCTGACTGCCTGTTCTGCTCCACCCCACCCGACATTACCAAAGCTGACTGCCTGTTCTGCTCCATCCCACCCCGACATTACCAAAGCTGACTGCCTGTTCTGCTCCACCCCACCCCGACATTACCAAAGCTGACGGCCTGTTCTGCTCCATCCCACCCCGACATTACCAAAGCTGACTGCCTGTTCTGCTCCACCCCACCCCGACATTACCAAAGCTGACTGCCTGTTCTGCTCCATCCCACCCCGACATTACCAAAGCTGACTGCCTTTTCTGCTCCCCCTCCCCCCCCCCCCCCCCCCCCCCCCCAACATTACCAAAGCTGACTGCCTTTTCTGCTCCTCCCACCCCGACATTACCAAAGCTGACTGCGTTTTTTTTCTCCCCCCCCCCCCCCCCCCCCCCCGACATTACCAAAGCTGACTGCCTTTTCTGCTCCCCCCCCCCCCCCCCCCGCCCCAAACATTACCAAAGCTGACTGCTCTTTCTGCTCTTGTTCAAATGCCAACATCCAGATGATGACAAAGAGGCGTGTGTCTGCCAGGGGTTATTAACAAAAGCAAATCAACCAAAAGAAAAAAAAAGAAATGCACACACATGATTTCTAATACTGAGCCAGACAGAAAGACAGACGTGCGCTTAGATAGGACGTCCTTGCTCCACACAGCACTGCTCCTTGTCAGATGGACTCAGGCATGGAGTCATGGCTAGATTCGTTGTCGCTGGAGTCATGGCTAGATTCGTTGTCGCTGGAGTCATGGCTAGATTCGTTGTTGCTGGAGTCATGATTAGATTCGTTGTCGCTGGAGTCATGGCTAGATTCGTTGTCGCTGGAGTCATAGCTAGATTCGTTGTCACTGGAGTCATGTGCATGGCATTACGTTTCCTACACACACACACACACACACACACACACACACACACACACTCTCTCTCTCTCTCTCTCTCTCTCTCTCTCAAACACAACACACACACACACACACACACACACACACACACACACACCACGCACGCACGCACGCACGCACGCACGCACGCACGCACGCACACACACACACACACACACACACACACACACACACACACATACATAGCCTCACACTTTTCCTCCATCCTTTCTTTACATCTCTGCCTAAAAATTCTTTTTATCCTTAAAACGTAGCGCTCAGCCTCATTTCTGATGGCCTCCTCACTCTGTCATTCTTGACTAAAAGCCAACGTGAACATGGCGACGTATTCTGAATGTGCGACATCAGCAATGTGTAATGGAACCCTTGACGGCCTATGCTGGCTTTAGAAATAGTGTTGAATGGATTTATATCTGCACTTGCATAGTAGAGATTGTATTAAATGGTCCGACCCTGATAGAACATAAAATGATACCTGTTTGCAATATATACGTGAAAGGTCACTTACATTATAGTGAAAGTATAAATCAAATTAACACACGCACGCACGCACGCACGCACGCACGCACGCACACGCGCACGTCTATATTTCTGTCTGGCTCAGTATTAGTGTTCTTGTGTGTGCAACAAACTTCTTTTTTGTTTTACTTGTTTGATTGATTTGTTTGTCTGTTTTATTGCTCACAGCAATGTTTTGTGTTCATACATTTGGGAGATTGATAGGGAGACAAAAGAGATTTGATAGGGAAACGAAGAGATGGACTAAGCGAAACTCCGATAGCCATGACTCCAGCAACGACGAATCTAGCCATGACTCCAGCAACAACGAATCTAGCCATGACTCCAGCAACAACGAATCTAGCCATGACTCCAGCAACAACGAATCTACCCATGACTCCAGCGACAACGAATCTAGCCATGACTCCAGCAACAACGAATCTAGCCATGACTCCAGCAACGACGAATCTAGCCATGACTCCAGCGACAACGAATCTAATCATGACTCCAGCAACAACGAATCTAGCCATGACTCCAGCGACAACGAATCTAGCCATGACTCCAGCAACAACGAATCTAGCCATGACTCCAGCAACGACGAATCTAGCCATGACTCCAGCAACGACGAATCTAGCCATGACTCCAGCGACAACGAATCTAGCCATGACTCCAGCAACAACGAATCTAGCCATGACTCCAGCAACAACGAATCTAGCCATGACTCCAGCGACAACGAATCTAGCCATGACTCCAGCGACAACGAATCTAGCCATGACTCCATGCCTGAGTCCATCTGACAAGGAGCAGTGCTGTGTGGAGCAAGGACGTCCTATCTAAGTGCACGTCTGTCTTTCTGTCTGGCTCAGTATTAGTGTTCTCGTGTGTGCATTTCTCTTTTTGTTTTAGTTGTTTGGTTGATTTGTTTTGTCTCTTGTTTTGCTCACAGCAATGTTTTGTGTTCATACATTTGGGGGTGATTGATAGGGAGACAAAGAGATTTGACAGGGAGACGAAGAGATGTACTAAGCGAAACTCCGATAGAAAGACTAAGAGAGAGAGAGAGAGAGAGAGAGAGAGAGAGAGAGAGAGAGAGAGAGAGAGAGACAGACAGACAGACAGACAGACAGACAGGCAGACAGATAGAAAGACAGATGCAGAGAGACAAAGAAAAACAGTGAGATAGAGCGACGTCATACAGTTCTGACAGAAATGCTAATATCGTACAATTGATATGAGATGCCACAAGACATAATCATAACATAGTGCATATTGTGAAATCATCTTAGACTGTCAAAAGTGATAAAAAAGTAATAAAACTCTGACTGTGTACAGATTTATGAATATGAGGCATTGTTCATGCCCTGCACGCGTTTTCATCTTATTGTCCCACACAGTTTGCGTTTCATAATCATAAAACCTTACTGCTTTCATGTAAACACATATTCAGGACCGGAATGTGGAAATAAATCATCTTCTAAACGACTTCAGGAAAAAAATGAAAAAGGATCTTTTGCAACTTAAATACTTTCAACAATCTTTGATTGCCTGTACAGCTACTTGATAACAATATTCGTGTTAACATTCGCAGTTTAACTCGAACTGGCTTTCTCAAACAGTACCTCCATGACCAAAGCACTCAGCTTGAAATGGTACTTTCAGACCTTAGCAGACTTAGCATCTGGCATAAAAGCTGAAGATTAAATTTGGAAAGTCTGCATCGGACATTTCTTGAACTGAGATATCTGTTGGAATGACCTCAATGCCTTCCTGTTTCATCTCTGACTTCTAGTAGCACACATTTCGGATGGAAGGCCCAACGAGGACAACAACAGCGGTAAAGCTATGGGGGGAAAAAATGAAATAAAAATAATGACTGCAGAAGTTTGTTCGTGTTAACGACAAGGAAAGGTAACAAGGTGGGGGAGTGATTGAGCCATCCCGAGCCGTGCTGCCCAAGGTATAGGTAGATGCAAAACACAGCGTGCCAGACATCCAGACAGGCTGAAAGGCAGACAAACGCGTACTGCTTGATATCAGTCTCGCTGATGTCCACTGAGGCTTTATGTGTTGGCGTAGATGTTTTTCGAGTTCCTGTATTGCTGGATGACCTCATAGATAAACCGATATTGGACCTGGAACAAACGTTATAAAGTCATGACACAGTAGTTTAGTGTGCCTATAAACTAGGGGGGTGAAGAGTTCTCCTGAATCAGTACAATCTTCATAACCTGGTGCATGAATAAACGAATGAACAGTCTATAAACTAAGGTATGAAGTGTTCTCCTGAATCAGTTCAATCCTCATAACCTGGCACATGAATAAGCGAATGAGCAGTCTATAAACTAAGGTATGAAGTGTTCTCCTGAAACAGTTCAATCTTCATAACCTGGTGCATGAATAAACGAATGAACAGTCTATAAACTAAGGTATGAAGTGTTCTCCTGAATCAGTTCAATCCTCATAACCTGGTGCATGAATAAACGAATGAACAGTTCGCAACAATTTGCTGAATTTAAACAAAGTTTATGTGTAATATAGTTTATGAACACCAGTCATACTTCTCGATACAAACACTTTTTGAACGTTTCAAGTGTTAAAAAGACAAATGTTCTACAATCAGAGATCAAATGGTAGAACATCTGGAAAAAAGACACACCGTGACACAGAACTGCTCACACACACACGCACGCACGCACGCACGCACGCACGCACGCACGCACGCACGCACGCACACACACACACACCACACACAATTATGCATATACTCACACAACCAATCAATGTACATTTTTTTTTCTTAATTTTGAAAAAACAAGAAGTGTTTAATGAAATAATTTCTGGAACAGCATCAGTAATGCACCATCCATTTTGCTCAAACACCTGAAACATCTAATAACCTGCTATACAATACAAAGTAATGTGGCACAGTAGAATGCACTGCAGCACAGTGTTTGGCTTTTATCTGATTGTAGCCTGTAGAGAGGGCCATCAATTAGCTCAGTTTCACTGGTCCAAGACAAGAGACAGAAATTCCAAGGCAGAGAACAAGTTCCAGCGAATACAGTTTTCCGGATTATTTTTAGAAAGCCCAAGGCGTAGAAGCTCCTTCAAATACAGTTTTCCGGATGTTTTTTTAGAAAGCCCAAGGCGTAGAAGCTCCTTCAAATACAGTTTTCCGGATGTTTTTAGAAAGCCTAAGGCGAAGAAGCTCCTTCAAATACAGTTTTCCGGATGTTTTTAGAAAGCCCAAGGCGTAGAAGCTCCTTCAAATACAGTTTTCCGGATTTTTTTCCCCAGAAAGTCTAATGCAGAGAAGAAGCTCCTCCGAATACATTCCGGATTTTTCCCCCCAGAATTCCAAAGCAGAGGAGATCCATCGAATACAGTAACCCATCGAATACAGTTTTCCGGAACGTGTTTCAGAAAGTCC
>JADBJO010009311.1:0-7500 GCA_016801955.1 Conus betulinus
CCTCTCTGGAATGGAACAGCAGTATTCATCCTCAGGCGACTGGCTTGACAGAATGACTGAACGGCATTCTCAAAGAGATGAAGAGAGGAAGACGGACTACGGAGAGACTCAGCGACTGTGACCGCTGTCTCGGACCCTCTTCCAACGCTGCACACACACACACACACAAACACACACACACACACACACACACACACCCGCGCGCGCGCGCGCGCGCGCCCGCACGAGTGCGCGTACCAGGAAGTACAGAACGTCAACGTGGGGTTCTCACCCTCCGAACTGTTACATGGCCGTGCATTCTGAGGTCCTGTAGCAATATCACACGGACCGTTTGTGCGGAAGTCTACATTGATTCCATCAACACTATCCATGAGCACATGTGTGATCTTCACAGTAGTGGGGGTAGGTAAGCTTGCCAAGCATAAGTTGAAGCTGTCACAGGCATGCCACAAGGAGTATCTTTGATAGAAAGACCTCATGCAGAAAGTTCATAGAGGGTGATGGATGAAGTTCTTTGTTTTAACAATCGTCTCGGACCACACCAAGCTGACCAGTGGAAAGGTTCCTATGTAGTGACGGACAAAGTGGGACACTGAATCTATCACATCAACGTAGATGGTCAGGAACAGGTTTCCCTCGTCAACCCCCGTAAGAAATATCTGATAAGGACAGGCACATATCAGACTTTAAACAGGAAAACGTGCCCCTCTACTGGCACAGCATTTCTTCTTCTTCTTCTTTCTTCTTCTTCTTCTCTCTTCTAAATGACCCTTGGTATAAGTCAGAGAAAATTTACTTGTTGGGCAAGACTATATATATGCAGAAACTTATTTCAGCTTTACCTTCCCTGGTCCGCATTTCTCGGTGGTGTAGGGAACACGGGCGGCCTCATCTTCATGCTCTGCACACTGATGGACCAGATATCACACTGAAAAGTGCTCAAAAAGGTCAGGCCACACTGACACTGAACAAATCCAGGTGACCAGTCCTGGCACTCGATATGGCTTTGGTTTTGTTGTGGAAAGAGAAACGCAGTTTAAATCGCTCGCAATGGTTAATTTATCACCGGTAGAAAAAGACACGGACATGTCACGTTCTTCACTTGCTGCCTCACCAAAGAAGTCGGGGAACATAAAATAGGAATGTCTGATGCTAAGATGCGTTTGGAGCACACACGGACCAAGCACATGTATACATGATACATGCTTCGGGATGGATGAGTATGGTCAAGAAAATTATGTAATCAGGCGCCTGGACAGAGTGGTGCAGTCTATCAGCTTTGATCGACATGGAGTGGATCCATCTATTCCTGGTGACCCGTATATTACCCTGCACAGAAAAAAAAAAACAAAAAAAGTCTCTCATGTCTTAAAGTGACCATCGTTGTAGTTAAGCATTTCATTCATTATATCATACAGACTTGTGAAGTGTGTGTGTGTGTTGTGGTGTGTGTGTGTGTGTGTGCGTGTGTGCGGGGTGCGTGCGTGCAGTTGGTGCGTGCGTGCGGTGCGCGCGCGCTGCGCGGTAATAGGCGGGCGTGCGTGCGTGCGTGCGGCGCGTGTGGGTGTGTGTGTGTGTGATACAGAAGACTATGTGCCTGAAAGCTAATGGTGTGGGTGAGATCCATTCCAAACTCAGTGTCTGACCTGACGAGGACATCTACATTTTGAAGAGATATTGAGAAATAAAACCAATACTTCGTTGTTACATTATACACGCCATTGATCCAGAAACTGTGATCTATTGTTTGATCAAATTGCCAAGGTTCCTCGTCATCCGCATCCACCTTGGCTTACTGAAAGAGATGAGCTTATCTATGCATACAGATCTTTCAAATAAGACTTATAATCCTCTCATTCTAACTCCTAGTTGTTGTGGAACTTATCTGTACAAATATTGCTTTTCACACTCGGGTTTATACTGATGGCTCAGTCAACGGACTCCGTTCTGAAGTTGGGGGCGCTTTTTGTGTCCCCGGTTTGAATACAAGGGAACAAGTTCTTCTAGCATAGTTGTGTTCAGTTTTTACAGCTGAGTTATTGCTATCACAAGGCTTTAAATTTTATTTTAATATACGAGTATTCTGCCCACTAAACTACTTATTCTTTCAGATTTCAAATAGTCAGCTCTGATGGCTTTACACCATCAATCATCATAGACAGACCTTACATCTTAGAAGACATTCTGTTTTTACTTCATCAGTTTTTTGCACGAGATGCAGATGTACCGTTATTGTGGGTTCCTGGCCATCCCGTCTGTATGGTAATGAGATGGATGATGTATGTGCTAAAGAGGCAGCTTTGGGAATCAGATTTCAGTGTTTTTAATGTACCTCTTTCTGTCTCGGAAGCTAATAGCATTTTATTAAGCACAATTTAAAAACAAACAACAAAAAAACGACGGGAACAATATTTGAAGATGCTCGCCTCAAACACAGATGGGATGTGACCTATTCCTGGAAAACAAAGCATTAATCCACCTGGACCAATTCCAGTAAGAAACTCATTCTCCAACCCTCCAGGGGTTTGCAACTTTGCCATGGTCGGAGGGCTTGCGCGGTCCAGTGATCTCCTAGGGTTTGTTGACGGGGGCATCAATACTCGACTAGATGGTTAGTTGTAGTCAACGCTTCTAGGCCGTATAGCCAAGTTGCCTATGGCTAAGCATTACGTGGTAGGAATTGATGCCCGGGTAGCTTCTCCCATGCCAGAAAGGTTAAGAGTGAGGGCCCAGACAAATATTAACCCACCTTTTTCCTACTCTATGTTTCTTTTGCCTTTCTTAACAGATCTTTCTCTCTTCGTCTCCCCTTTAAAGCCTTCTTTTCCACACCTCTTTTATGTCTGATACTCGAGTCGCTGCCGTAAACCAGCTACAGTAACGGAGAGGGGACTGAGTGCTGGTGGCTGATTCCAATTCAGTACGCCAGGGGGCACTGTATTGTTTGCATGCGGGACGGTAACAGGCTCTGGACACCATACTATGGCCATCCATTGTCCACCTTCCCCAGCACGGCAGCTATCCTGGGGGGACCGTTTATTTCTGCCAGTATTTAAAAACCTTCATGGCCACCAAAATACTAAAACAAGGAAAGAGAAGCAAACACTGGGTTCCGACCTTCGAGGGACACCCCGAAACTCAGACTCGGGACACAGAAGTCGATACGGCGATTGGCCCTTGGATGATAAATCCAGGCAGCAGACAGCGAACGACCTGTTACCAAGTTGAGTCCTTTGCTGTTGCACAGGGGCTAAAGGGTCTTGTAGGCGCAGAGCCGAAATCCGTAAAGGTAAGACGGTTGTGGGATGGTCCCCTGCTCGTGCAGGTTGACTGAAAAAGCCCAAAGAAAACCTATGAAATCAGAATGGATTTGTAATGGGAGACACACCGCTCCTCTAAGTAAGTTCCGCCTTCTAATAAGGCTGCTTCTTTCGATAGTCAGGAACACAGTCGTAATAGGTCCCGAGATCAAACTTCTTACGGCCTTCCTGTAATAAGTCATTGCTCGAACATTAACTTCCTTCAGATATCTTCTGACTTTTTCAGTGGAAGGTCCCATCTTAGTTACCAATCTGTCATTGGTTGCTAGATAAATGTCTTTTCTCAAGATACAAGCAAAAAAAAATCCGAAACCTCCCTCTGACCGCTGATGGTCAGAATTGGCAAGTGTAACCCTCCCGCCCCCCCCCACCCCACTCATTCGCCTGTACTCTTTTCCAGCCTGACCGGGAGCGGAGGGTAACACATTTGGACAGACAACAAATTAGTGACATATATGTATGTGTTATGCGCGTAGAAGTCTTTCCAATTTCCATCGTTTATTAATGACGCTCTTACTTAATCTGTTGTGTTGTTATGTGTAGGGTGTTGGTGTGGGTGATATAAATATTGATAGAAATTTGACAAATCCGTTTACAAGCACCCCTCATTCCACTCTGTAACTAATGATGTATGGATATCAGATTTGACCCATTGGAAATGGTATATGACCACTGACGCAACCTAACATCCGAGTCAAAAATGCAAAAAAAATCACGCAGTGTAAGATCAAATTTAATATAGAAGGATAACATACACAGTCACATCGTATATTGAAATACGTCAAGTCTCACATTTAGCGGGGTAAAGTTGCACCACTTCAGTCAGAGGTAAATGGGACTGGGAGAGGAGGGTACAGACGCTAGGAGGCATCTAACTATTATACCTGCAATAAGTGGGGAAAACCCGAAGCTTCTGGATTTCTTCTATCTATGTCTTTCGCAGATCTTTGTAATCCTCATCCTCCTCTGTGTCTCTCTCTCTGTCTCTCTCCTCCTCTCTCTCTCTCTCTCTCTCTCTCTCTCTTCTCTCTCTCTCTCCCTCTCTCTTGCGTGGGTGGGTGTGTGGTTGTGTGTGTGTTGGTGTGTGTGTGTGGTGTGTGGGTGTGTTGTTTGTCGGTCTGCCTGTTTGCATCTTGAGAGAGAGAGATAGGGGAGGAGAGAGGGAGGGAGAGGGGATAGGGGGGGAGAGAGAGGAGAAGAGCGATGAACGAGGGGAGGGGAAGAGATGGGCGGAGCGGAGGATAGATGAGGAGAGGAGGGAGGGAGAGAGAGACGTAGAGAGACGAGAGAGAGAGAGAGAGCAAGAGAGAGAGAGGAGGTTGTCTTGGTTTAAGTGGAACGCGGGAATTGAAAACAAAATGTTTTATCACACCACACAAGGATGGTCTGGCGTCTCTTTCAGTGCGGACATGATCTACTCACCGCAGTGAGGACAGGTAAAGAGGTAGTTCACATCAAGACCTGTCTCAGGAATGGGTCACCAGAAAAAGACAAGCACAGACGCGTTCTGCAAAGTCTGGACCACGTATGGGGTCTGGGCAAGCACGTCGGACATGACGGGTCTGTAAACTGTAATGGACAGGGATTGAATATCTGAAGGTTTGCATTTGGAATCTGTTGTGCTGTTTAACTGAGTGGTTTTCAAAACATGCAGGAGAAATTTGAAATTCTCATGGGGACCCATTTTCTGTTTGGTATGCTGATGATCATATACATGTCTCAGCGTTCTCCTGTTTCAGTAGATTGATACTGGTAGTCTGGTAATATCAGAACGTGAACGGTGTTGAGTTGTCTTAGCCTGCGTTATGCTTCGGAACCTGTCTGTGTCTTTGGTTGTGTTGATGACCTGTAGAATGGTTGATGCAAAGAAATAGGTTGGATTGGTTAGGGGCTTGTTGGCTTGAACCGATTGTCAGAGCACCACCAGTACTTGCCTATATTGAGGATCTTACAAAGGGTACAAAGCACGTGACTGATATCCATGAAAATTGTGATCCCGAGCAGTATTTGTTCAATGCAATATAACTAATGATATTGGCACGCTATACAAAACGTTGTCACTGACTTCAAGACAGAAGAACAAACAAACAAACAAACAAAACAAAACAAAAAAAAAAAACAAAAAAGACGTATTGAACTCTTCTCTGAATCGTTAAAATCAACAACAACAACAACAACAAAACAGAACAAAAAAACTTTTTGCTCGTTTTCAAAAGGACAAACCAAACATGAAGACAAAAAACGCAGTCAAAAAGAACATGAAAAAAAAAAAAAACGGTTTTCAAACGCTGCTTTCATGCCAATGGGGAGGGTATTCTGTGTATTAAAAAATGGGGAGAAAAAGAGTGAAGATGAGGGTGAAGCTCAGTGGAAGCAGACTTTTTTACTGTGTGCCATGAATACAAGCAAACATCACAGACACAGAAAATACCCTGGACACTCAAAGAACAGAAACGAGGGACCCGTAACAGTAAGGAGCAAGTTCAATGCCTTCTATATGATTCCAGGAAAGCACGCTTAGCACTCTCTCAACAGCTGTGCATAAATGATATTATAAAGATTGTGTCCTCCATGTCCTGCAAAGCCTGTGCTAGATATGTGCTCTCTCTCTCTCTCTCTCTCTCCCTCTATCTCTCTCTCCTCTCTCTCTCTCTCTCTCTCTTCTCTCTCTCTCTCTCCACTCTCAAAATTGTCCTGTCATTACCATCTTGCAGGCTATCATTTCGTTTTTTAGTGATTATGGCTATGACTGCCATGAATGATAATATTGAGAATTGCAGTTCAGAATTTGATGCATACAACTGCATTATTTTTTCTGCCTCTAATAACTCCTGCTTATAGTCAGTGAATATCTAAAACAAGACGTATATTATCCCCTCTTTTAGCTGTTTCTTCACTATTGGTCTACTGTTGTCACAGAGGTTGCTGGCTGAAGCGAATGCTTACACACACCTTTGTTTGGGGAAAATTTTCACACATGGATTAGAAGTGTGGCGCCTGATGTCTTGTGTGATTGCTTATGCAAGAGTGATGTCATCACCATTAAAGAGTGTCGGAATTATCTGCAGTTTAGATAAGCATTGTGTGCTCTGCGCTGACCAATTGCAGTTGAGTGATTTGGGCTAAGCAAATGACATTTCAGATACTATTATTTCTGCATGAACCATCTGAACCACAAGGCCAAGCATATGCGGTTATGATCTGTCCCGATTACTGATCTGTTTGAGAAAACGTATAACCCATTTATATATTGGTGATAATAAAAACAGGTTCCAGTATTGAACTTCGAGTTTTACAGCACCACTTCATTTACATTTACATTTCCCCCCTCAGTTCTGTGAGTAGGAATCAAGGTGATAGACCGAGCTATTCAAGTCAAGTCAAGTCAAGTAAACTTTATTATCTCAAATTTGAGAAATTAATTTGTGGTCACCACAACATTCATAGCAAATAAACAATAATTTAGCCCCATTACCCAATTTCTCACATATGACATACATTCATATAGAGAATTTGGATTTCAATTAAACATCTTCTCTTCGGTTCATGAACATCAATGGACAGGGGAATAAACTTTGTTTAAATCTGACACTTCTGCATTTAACCGATCGATATCTTCGTCCTGATGAAGACGGTCATACTGATTTGCAAGAACTGGGTCTGGTCACACGTATCTTCTTCGCTTTTACAAACACACACGGCACCTGTATAGCTCACTCGAGACTTTTTTGTCTCTCACCAACGATTGTTTTCCTCCCACGGTCACCACTTTCTTTCTCAAGCACATTTCTGCTCTTTCTGCCGGCTTCCTTGGAATTAACGTTGTTTGTTGCAGGATTAACAAAGGACCATATAGAAGTATGAGGATGTGACTGAAAGTGCAAGATGCATGAGAGGTATGGAATGCTTGAAAAGATGATAACTATACACTGATAAAACACTTACTCTCTACACAGCAATAACAACTGCATAAACTGATCAGACATGGATTGGCATTGTTCAAGACTGGCAAAGCCTATGGAAACAGTCTAACAAACACGATGACAAACAGTACACAATACAGATGGCCTCGGTTTGATTGACATGAAAGAAAATATTGAATGAGGCAGGGAAAATGTAAACATAATGACAAACAACAGCGTAACTCTTGCTCCCATGATGAAATTAATACACAGTATGA
>JADBJO010009311.1:12500-15000 GCA_016801955.1 Conus betulinus
ATGTCATATCAAAATGTGCTTTATTAAACTCCCAAGGTGGTATAGGAGACTATAACGGTCTAATGGATAGAGCATCGTTATCAATTGAAACTCCAGAATCAGGAATACTTTTTGACGTGTAAGTTGCCAGTGTTTTTTTTTTTTTTTTTTTGAGAAACTATAGATTTTTGCTCTTTTAGGAAAATCAATATCTGACCTCATTTTTATTTCAGATCTAATGTGCATTATATTAGTTGTACTCCTGATAACAAATTTACAACACGCTAACTCTCTGTATTCATCTAAGGGGAGCATCTGCGCTTCGTAATGCATACGAGAAGATGATGCATGCCCAGAAGGCCAAGTGCTAATTGCAATGCCTTGCATTCAATACTTTCAGGCATTTTGGAGCGCTAAAGATTACTTCTTGGGCATATGTTATTTTCGACCTCATTAAAGATTTACATACAGTTATCAATGTAGATGAATTCTGTCCCCATTTTTTCTTTCTTTGGAATTTATAATTTTAAGGAAATTTAATATTTTTCCTCCCCTTTGTTAATAAGTACTCAATATGAGCTTCCCATGATAGTTTAGATGTGAAATGGACTCCTAGGAATTTAACTTCTGTCACATATTTAGGAGGTGTTTCCCCCAATGTAAAAAACAGGCAGTTTTTCTGGATTGTTACCACTATTGAAAAGAGTTATATTTGTTTTTTTTTAATAGATAAGTTTAATCCATTTAACTTTTATGTATTCTACCATCCTGTTTAGTTCGTCTTGATAGATCTTTCTGATGAAAATTTATATCACGCTGTGAGTTTTTTCTTTTTAAGAGTTACTTCCATCCACATGCAAATGTCATCTGCACATTGAACGAGAACTACCTTTTTAGATAACTTATTTGGCAAATAATGCAATAGCAATAAAAAAAAAAAAGAAGCGGAGCTAACACTGATCCTTGGGGGGATTCCCATTGATAAAGTTCTACTACTGGGTGGAAATATGTTTTTTTTTCCTACTCTTGTTTGTATTACCCTATCTTTCAGAAAGCATTTAACATAATTGTATACATTTCCTGATAGTCCAATATTTTAAAAGTTTGTTTAATAACTGTGAATGCCACACTTGATCGTAAGCTTTGGTTATGTCAAAAAATGTAGCCAGGACACATTTACATCTTGGAAAATTGTTTCTTTATATTTGTTGATCATTTCACTAATATTTCTGTAGTAGATCTTCCTTTACGAAAGCCAGCTTGATTAATAATAGAATGATGTCTTTTTTCACAGTAATGTGCTAGTCTATTCAAAGCAATTCTTTCTGATAGTTTACAGACGTGTGATGTTAATGCTATAGGTCTGTAATTTTTAGGATCACTAGAAGACTTTTCCTTGTTTATGAACTGGGACAACAATTGTCTGTTTTCCATATTTTGGGCATGGCGCTACTGGTCCAGCAAGTACTTAGTAAAGCATGAAGAAAAACTACAAGATTTTCAGGTAAATTTTTTAGCATCTGATTAGATACTGCATTTAAACCAACTGATGATTTCCTTATTGGAATGGCTCTAATGGCTTCTTTTACTTCTTGTACAGTAATAGAAGCATTAATGTTAATGCTGTTATCTGGTGGTAGATCATCATATGTCATATTACTTTTTTTCTTTTTCTCTGTTAAGTTCGGTCAGTGTTTGTTAGACCCTCAGGGTGTCTGGCATCAGCGAATAGGTTTACAAAAACTTCTGCTTTCTCTTCAACAGTGGGTAGATCGTTGTTATCTATTTTTATGGGATACTGTGGTGATGTCGGTCCATTTGTTACAGTGGACAGGGCATCATGACAGTTTGGGGCGAGTCTTGTCTCTGATGCACGTATGGCATCATGATTGCAGGAATTATTTATTATCCTGGTCTGGATTTTGGGCCAATGTTATGTGAAGGCCATGACTTTGTAGTCTAGTAGGTTGTGAATATTCTTTCTTCGGCAAGACGGAAGAAGAAACTTGTAAGAATTTATTGATTTCAATTTGTAACCTGATTTATCTCTCAGTGTGAGAGAAAGAGAGATACATGTATAGAATCTGTTTATAAATTGTTCGATACATTTAGTAAGGTGTTTTCCCCCAAAGGAGAGGGGGGAAGAAGAAAAACGATTTGGTAGTGTGCCTTTTGGTTGATTGGAGGGATTCCGTGTGTGTATGGAATAAATGCTGTCATGAATGCGTGTGTGCAAAAGTGACAGTGTGACATACATAAATCATTCCAATGTTTCGATTTTGCATATTCTATTGCATCACCACCTTCTTTACCGGTCGTTTTTTTTTTTCATTTTTTTCATGTTTACTTGCTGATTTGTTTAACAATATATCTTAAATCTTTTTTTTTTTCTTGTTATTTGCGTGTTCACATTCCTTGTTCCACCACACATTTCCATTGTGTTTTTTAGAATTTTTTTTAATTTTTGGAATCAATTTATCTGCTGCTGTTATGATACATTTACAGAATGTATACTTATTGT
>JADBJO010009311.1:20000-42500 GCA_016801955.1 Conus betulinus
CAACAACAACAATAACAACACACAACAATAACAACACAACCAGTTTCACGTCCAGGTCATCACTATCAGAAGGGGATTGAGTGTCGTGATCTAAATATAGGTTGGAAGTTTTACTCACTCCATTCAGAAGGAACCATTCATCTGCAATCACAAGCAGACAAATACATACTTGCGCGCGATCTTGTTTCAGTAACCAACTCCAAATAAGGTTCCCTCAAATAAAAGGTTTCAGCTTATTGTTCAATTCAAAGTTATGCTAATTAGCAATAGCAATCAGTGTTACACGCTAAAGCGATGACTTCCTCACTACAAGGTATGTGCAGTGGCCTAGCTTGTAAAAGTTCGTTGTAGATCCTGTGTGGTATGCGTTCGGCTTGCAGACGACAAAATACACCTGCAGTATTGAAACAAAGGTGATCCTGTTACTTACAAACGTTGAAGAATATAGGAACAAAAAGCAATCCACTTTGACCTTCACGTTCAATAAGTCGTACAGGAACTCAATCGTACATGCAGCAAGCAATATTCTGCCAGTGGCAGCTATTCATCAACCAGACTCAAACTCAAACTCAGTGAAGAGTCCACACTTTTATGCTCGATAATGACTAGAACTCTTCAAAAAAAATCATTTGCCTGTCCCTCTCTGTTGCACAATTCTCATTCTTTTCTTTGTTATCTAAAGAATATTCTCAACATACTGGATTATTCTTTTCTAGAATATTCTGCACATCAGTAAACTTAACCAAAGTTCTGAAGGTACATGGCCCAGCGCATGACCCTACTGTTTACAAACTTGGCAGATTCTAAAAAAGATGAAGGTTTATAATCAGTACAAAACAACCTTCCTGGAGAAACAGTTCAAACTTTTGTACTGCACACACAATAGCAAGACACTCCTTCTCCATGGTAGCATACCTTCGATCTGCCCTGGATAGTTTTTGCTGGCGTAGAGACTGGGAACAGCTTCCTGTCATGTTCCTACATGAGGATTGCACCAACAACCTCGTCAGAAACATCATGTTGAGCACAAATGTCTTGTTAGGGTCAGGCAACCATTGCACAGGTTCATCAGACAGGAAGTTATTCACAGTGTTGAAGGCTCGGTCTTGTGCATCTCCCCACTCCAGTTGGTTGGGCTTCCCCTTGCACAGAAGGTCCAACATCGAAGCTGTCACAGTGTTGCAAAATAAGACGTGTACTCTTTGTTGAACCCCACTAAGCCAAGAAAAGACTGCAATTGTTTCTTTGTCTGGGACAAGGTGCTTCCAGGATTTTTCTCAGATTATCCTTGAGCACCCCTTTCATTCCTTCCTGGAGACAGTGACCACTATAGCTAGTTTTTCTTCCTGTTCAAAGTATTACTTGAGCATATTTGCATGGAACATCTTCTGCTTGCCTTTGATATTTCCTTCATAATCATTCAGCCCCTTGACTGCTTCTACAGGATATGATCCTTTCTACTGCATCAGCAGCTTGTTATTATCAGTAGGCAGCAGCACAAGGACTTTGTCACCAGGCTGAATTTTCTGACCTTGGTCTTCCGGTCATAATAGTGTTTGCTGTTGCCTTGAGACTTTTCTAGTTCATTTCAGGCCAACTGTAGGATATCTTCAATGCGTTCACGCAGCCCAAATACATATTGATAGCTTTTCTTGATTTCTGGAGATTCTAATTCTTTTGTTCACAGTTCTTTCAGGATGAACATTGATCCTCGCACAGTCCGGCCATACAGTAGCTCAAAGGGAGAAAACCCAGTTGATTCTTGAGGGACTTCCCTGTAAGGAAACAACAGGCATTGATATATCTGTGGTGTTGTGGTTGGTCAGCACACAACTTCTTCAGCATGGCTTTTGATATTCCATTGTACTTCTCTACCATGCCATTGCACGAGGGATGATAGGGCGTGGTGGTCAACTGGCGGACACTGAGCAGATGAGCAACCTACTTCAGGCAGTCAAATGTGAACTGGGTCTCTAAATCACTTACTATCTCGTCAGGCATATCGAGTCTACTGAAGATGTCCGTCAGGGCATCAGCAACGGTCTCAGTATCGATGCGTTTCAGCGGGAATGCTTCATGATACCTGGTGGCATAATCTACCAAAGTTAGGATGCACCAGTGTCTTGATTCATGGCTGACCCGACTTCCCCTATGGCCACCTTCCTGAAAGGTCTGTCAATTAGTGGCATCTTCTCCATGGATGCCTTTGGAGTTCTTCCTTTGGGCTCAGTCTTCTGGCACATGTCACAGGATCTGTGGAAGCGTGCACCATCGCCCTGGATATCTCACCAGTAGAAGGCTGCCATGATTTTATCTGTGGTCTTCTTGATACCCATGTGGCCTCCATCAGTAGAGTCATGGGCCACTCCATCACGCGTTTTCGTAGACTGGTTGGAACAAGAATTTGGAAAGTGATTTGACGCCCATCTGTCATACTTTTTTTTTTTTCTTGTACTGTCTGTACATGACACCATTTTTTTTTCACACAGGGTACCTTTGTATTACCCCTAGTCATGGCGTCTGTTTTGCTGGCATATTTGTGCAGAGAAGGGAAAGCTTGCTCTAACTGAATCAGTTTTCTCTCTGGTCACTTCTGGAATTTCTGTGGACTTGCTGATATTCAATGGTGTATATCTCCCTTCTTTCTCCTTCTTGGATTGTGGGTGAGTTGTTATTACACAGGTGTGTGGCCACTCAGGATCAGGATCATCAACTGCATGGCACCTTTAATATTGCCGATGAAGACGTCATAAAGAGGACTGGGCAGGCACAAAGCTTTCACATTCCCAACAAAGAATGGTGTAGAAATTTCAGTGTCAGCTGTGGGACAGCCTCAACATGTCCATGGACGCATCGTAGGTAGCCGTTCTTGCCAGTAAACTGTTTTTTTTGAGGAACAAGGTCCTTAATGATGACTCCACTGCACCCTGTATCTCTGAGCACCTGTACTTCCTTATCATCATAATGTCCCTTCACCACAGGCATGACACTCAAATCACTCTTAGTATGGTTTAAGAAGGCACATTACATTACTTTCTCATGCTCTTCAGGGCTCTCACATGCTTGACGTGAGGTAGATCTCCATATCCATTGTGACGGGTGTCTCTCCTGACTCCTTTCCCTGATGGCAAAATTGGCAAATATTAGGCTTCTGTTATTTCCACCCTGGCGCTGGCCTTTTCGGTCTCCATGACTGAAGTGTGGAGCGCTGCGTTTATCTGAATACTTTGGCAATCTGCATTCAGCAGCCTTGTGACCCAGGTGTCCACAGCTGAAGCATTTCAATGGTGGAGTTGATATTCTGGAACTTGGACAGGTCGTATCCAGTCTGTAGATGCTTTTGATCTAGTGTCAAGGGTCTGGCTGTGAGACTCCAGGAATCTTTGAGGAGTTTCAGTCAGGGACTTCAGGCTCTGGTCTTTCTCTTGTAGAAGGTGGAATGTGAGGTCTCTAGGACAAGATTCTATAAAAAAAATGTTCTTTCAGGACCAGGTATGGCAAGCCATTATAGTCTATCTTTCTTACAGCAAACTCCAGTCATCTCTTTAGATAGTTTTGAATCCTGGTAGGAATTGAGCAGGACGTTCGTTCTTTTCTGGCCTATTGGACCAGAAACGTTTGTGGAAGCCTTGTTAAGGAAGATCATAACTTCAAAGAAGTTCAGTTTCCAGTGTTTCATATCCGTTTGCTTCTTCTCGGGGTAGTCTTGAGTATACCTCAAGGGCGTGACCAGTTAAAAGGGGACTTACGTTAGTAGCCCCCTGTTCTTTTAGCAATCTCATTGCTTCAGAATGGCGTTCAAAACGTTTCAGACAACTGTCGAGGTTGTCTTTCCCATCTACGAAGGCTGGAAGGCGTGGTCTCTTGGCAACTTTGGTTTCTGACTAGGAAATGCGTTCGCCATTTTGAACTTTTACTTCTGCCATCCACAGTTCAAATTCGCTTTCTCTCTCTTTCTCTGATGTTTTATTTCAAGTCTTATTAATTCTCTTTCAGCAGCTTGCTTTTCTCTATCTCTATCTTGCTGTCTTTTCCTGTTTTCACGTTCTTTTTATTCTAGCCTTCTCTTTTCTTCATGTTCTGCGTGTCTTTTCTTCACGTTCTGCGTGTCTTTTCTTCACGTTCTGTGTGTCTTTTCTTCTCTCACACACAATAAATAGAATGCTAGCTCCTTTATCGTTGGTCGTTTCCTTTTCTTTCCTGGCGCCTTTATTTCCGCTAGTGTTACTGCACTTACCATCGCTACTATCTTTATTATCATCATTCTAGTACTGCGTTCATTGAGCATTTCAGCTCCTTTCCACCTAATATCATCCTACCTATATTACTTAAAACCTTTATTACTGTATCACTATCATCATATCATTACCTTTACTGTTATCTTCATCAACATCATTACATCACTACATTGTCATTTTTACCCTTTGTACTTCTAAGCATTATGTCCCATTATCACTAATCCCATTGCCAGCCATAATTGTAGAATTAAAATAATGATAATACTTAGATACAATAACTTAATTTTTAGAGAGAGAGAGAGGAGGGGGGGGGAGAGAGAGAGGAGGAGAGAGAGAGAGAGAGAGAGAGAGAGAGAGAGAGAGAGAGAGAGAGAGAGAGAGAGAGAGAGAGAGAGAGATTGTGTATAGGTGTGAATATGTGCCCCCCCCCCCCCCCCCCCCCCCCCCCAGTCAGTATATAAACCCATCCCCTTCTTCCCTCCACCTTCATACCATCAACACCTTAAAGTTACATGTACCAACCCACCACTTCAGTCTCAGCCCACAATATCTTCCCACTAAACACACATAATACCATATCTCCCACTATTTACCTTACACATAACTTATAGCTATCTTCCTTTCCCTTCTCACCACACCCTCTCTATTTCTCACATCAGTCTATTGTTTTATTCAGATACTTGTCCACTCCATTTCCTTCACGTCATTGGTTTTCTTTTTTTATATTTTCATTCACTATTTCTTCAACATGAACTCCTGTTCCATCTTTCCCTCTTTCCTGTGCATATGTTGTGGAAATGTTGATAACTATGCGCACCCCCCCCCCCCCCACACACACACACATATCCACACACACACACACACACACACACACACACACACACACACACACACACACACACACACACACACACACACACACACACACACACACAGTGGGACACACACAGTGGGACGCGCACGCGCGCGCGCACACACACACACGCGCGCGCGCGCGCGCGCACAAACGCGCACATTTATTTATTTATTTGATTATTATAAAAACTATCGTTGTTAGTAGTACCATTCAGTAATAATATTGCTAGTATTGATACTACCACCACTAGTATTGACATCACCATCGCCTTCGCCTCTGAGACTGTTGCCACGGCAACCCTGCTGTTTAAGAATCCTCTAACCCACTCTCCTTTCTTCCATACCCATACTTATTGACTTTTTTAAAAAAATAATAATATTTTGACCATTATTAGTATCCCTATCAGTAATATTATTATCATCATTACGACTTTGACTCACACATTATTTCCCTTCCGACAGCCTTGTTCTCATTCACGCCTTCCTTGCGCTGAACTCAGAAGCAATCTGAAGCGATCAAAGCTAAGTGCATTTTCGTTATTTTGTCCGTCTTTATTTCACCTGAGGAAGATTCACTTTGCAACTAATACTGAACAATTAGCCATGCGTTTGCTTTCCAAACGTTTTAAAAAATTCAATGATAGCGCTACACTGACCGAAAATACAAAGATCTAAAAGTGATAAGTAAAAGGAGGTTTGCAACTTGTCGTAATGCTATGACGTCTTTCATGAGAGGTTCCTCCTCTCATGTCTCCCTGTTAGATTGTAGCAATCAGTATCTCTTTTTCATGGAAATATAGCACTCACCACAGGCCCCCAAGGCATTAAAACAACCTGAATGTATCCACAGTCATAGCCACTCTGTACAGGTCCCCAAGGACTATTCCATCACGGGCCCCCAAGGCCATTTCTTTAAGCACATAGGCTCACAGTCAAACGTATTAATTGCCTCAGCACTACCTTAGTCAGATCACTAGCCTCCTAAATACGTTTAGAACGCTGTCCGTCCTTGAGTCTGTTTACCACACAGTGTCAATTTCTAAACGATGCACTTCACCAATAGGCTAACAATGAAAAAGTATCAAGACAGTTCTATAGTGTAAATCATGCCTTATACGTAACGTAATAATCGTTTGTTTGTTTGTTTGTTTGTTTTCGTGATGTAGCCTTCATCATACTCGGAGAGCAAGCGTTGACTTGAATTAGTCCTTGGTGTCATTAAAGATCCCTTCCATGTAGACTAAATCATGTTTCACATAATTGTGCACACTTGTTCGATGTAGATGCAATGGTATACAGAATGAATGATTGCATTACATCAATGAGCCGTTTTTAAGATGCTAAGCCCTAGTTGTCGTTATTTTTGTAATAGTGGTGGTGGTGGTGGTGGTGATGATGGTGGTGGTGTACAGGGTATATCCAGACACCGGGGCTGGTTGGGATCACATCATGTCGAACTAAACTGACAAGCTGTGTCACTCTGACCAGACCGTCCGGTCACATCATCTTCCTGACGCGTGTAGACTCTTGGCAGTTGGCATCGTTGTCTTGTTTATCTGTCTTACGTGGTCAGTGCAGCTCCAGGCATAGCCGAAGGCAACAAGATTCTGTGATCATCTTCCCTGATGGTTTTGGTGATGATGGAGCCAGCAAAGAACTCAGTATGTCTGTGGACTATGACAGTGGTGTTTCTATTTCTCAGTGCCACCTGTTTAAACTGCGCTTCTCTTTTCATGCAGAGAACTTAAAACCATATCAAGTGCCAGGACTGGGTGGCTGGAACTGCTCGTTGTCAGTGTGGCCTGACCTGTTCGAGCACTTTCCCTGTGACCTGTACTTCCAGTGTGCAGAGCATGAGGATGAAAGGTACCATTGTCCCTACACGTCTCAGCTTTGTGGTCCAGGCAAGGTAACGCGAAAACAACGTTCTGTACGCTAAAGTTTTACAAGCAGGTGAAGTCAGGTGTCTACACAGTTGGATTGTTAACAGAATTCGATGGATAGTGTGGTCAGGTGCAATTCAGTTGTTTAATGGCCTAGTCGACTATGGGGGACCATGTCTAAACTCGGCCGGAAACACACACACACACACACACACACACACACACACACACACACGGACACGTATGCACGTACGCGCACACACACACACACACACACACATGCGCACGCGCGCGCGTGCGCGTGCGCGCGCCCGCGGACACGCACGCACGCACGCACGAATGCACGCACGAACGCATACACGCACGTTCGCATCACGTCGTTATATGTTTTCAAAGGTCTTATTGTTTCAAATGTAACGTTTACTTATAGTTATTCTTTTGGTTTTCATGAACATTGATATACATTTGATCCTATGTTTCAGTTTTCGAGCTGAAAAAAAAAAGAAAAGAATCGCCAAGACTTCAAAACGGTTTTCTCGTTATTTTTTTCATAATATTCCATTTAGTAATGTGTGTGTGTGTGTGTGTGTGTGTGTGTGTGTGTGTGCGTGCGTGCGTGCGTGCGTGTGTGCATATATATATATATATATATATTATATATATGTGTGTGTGTGTGTGTGTGTGTGTGTGTGTGTGTTGTGTGTAGTGTATTGATCAGAAATGAAGCATAACACTTTTTTCTGGGGGGGGGGGGGGGGGGGGGGGGGGGGGGGGGGGGGGGCAAGCAGTTTTTGTTTACCAATACTCAGTTTCCGGTACAACAGCAGTTCATTAAACCTATTTTAGGTGACTCTGTCCAGGTTTGTGCGCGACGTTTCAGGCACACCCATTGGCCTTCCCACGAAGTCATTTTCCTCTGTTTCGTTCCACTGCCCTCAGCTTCTTCCTTTTCATCTATCAGATTTCCTTCCGCTTTTTGTCGCAGGTAGACGTCGGAGGCCGGTGCTACATCTACAACATAAAAGGAAAACTTACCACTTCTTCACGTATCGCCAAGAAAGAATGCCAGCGGAATGGAGCGTATCTGGCCAGTTGGGAAACGGCCCAGGAGCTACAGGCCTTCATGGAAGTCAGCCAGTTTTCCATTAAAGGCTTTCGTCTCTGGGTGGGTCTGGAACCGGCTACATACAGGAAATCAAAATCAGTTTGAACAGCATGTAAGATTCCGTTCTACTTCTGTTGGTATCTCTTACGTGGCTTCTCTGGGAATGTTTAATGACATGACCTGTGACAAGCTGATGACGTCATAGTAGCCACAGCAACAAAGAAAAAGCGATTTGTTATTTTTTTTTAAATTAAAAATAAACAGACAGATAACCAATGAATTGAGAAAACAAACAGACAGAAAGATAAACAAACAAAAACACCGAAAACTTAAGTAAACATAAGCCCTCATCAGACAGATGTATGTATGTATGTATGTATGTATGTATGCATGTATGTATGTATGTATATAAGTATATAGTATCTCTCTCTCTCTCTCTCTCTCTCTCTCTCTCTCTCTCTCTCTCTCTCTCTCTCCCATGTACATATTTTACCCATCCAACTTTGTGTTTCCTCTTCACAGCATCTTGCCCAGAACTGTGATGTGTCTCTGGTAGAACAGTCATGGAGTTGGTTTTTCACATTGACACCTGCTCTGTCTTTAAAGCTAAAAAACAACAAAAAAGCATAATATGTGTGCCCCACTCTCCTTCAAAATGCGACACCGCTGACCAATCTGTCCTGCTTGACGACGGACCATTATCCAGGTGTTAGCCTTTTTTTTCTTTTTTTTTTTTTTTTTGCTTACTTTTTTTTCAGCTAACGTTCTCTATACACTAGCAGCAGGCTTTTCACGTCTCGGCACACCAAAGTACACGAGGATGAAGTGAGCAATACAGATTTCAAAGTCGTTTGGTTTCCATAAGTTATTCATGCCATCGATATAACTCTTTTTGTGTGTAGAAGCACGGGACTTTAGGTAAACGTTCTCAAATTTTGTGTGTGTGTGTGTGTGTGTGTGTGTGTGTGTGTGTGTGTGTGTGTGTGTGTGTGTGTGTGTGTGTGTGTGCGTGCCTGGGTGCGTATGTGCATGCGTGAGTGCGTGTGTGCGTGCGTGCATACATGTGTGTGCGTGCGTGCGTGCGTGTGTGTGTGTGCTGATACATTTCTTTTTTCTATCGGTCTACGCTTCTTTGAATCCCCCTCTCCCACTTTATTCCAGTTGTGCGACAATGGTTGCAGGTACTCAAGGACGTTCCTCTGGGAGAGTGGTGCAGTGGTCCTTTTTGTGCCTTCATTGCCCACAGGGCAATGGATTGTGCTTTTTGGGACAGCAGTGATAATAAGCATGCCTGGTCCAACTGTTTCGAATTGAAAGATGGCTTTGTATGTGAACTGCCTTCTTGTTCACATGATTACCATAACAACACACCAGCCATGCTTCCCTTACCGAGCAGCTCGACCTCTTCAGTTGGTGATTTCGAGACATGTCCCACGCAGCACCTGACTCACCGGCTACTGGCCTGTGATGTGAAAAGTCAGTGCAGGGGACTGGAGAACACTGAGACATGGTACAGGGCGACTTGCAGTATGTCCCAGGGACTGAAACAGCCGTACTTTTTTATTGTGACATGTCTTGGGAGTTCGTGCCTTACAGTCTGGTGTGTGATTTTCGACAGGATTGTATTGACAGACGTGACGAATCCTTTTGTGAGCACCCTGCATGCAAGGAGGACGTGATACACTGTGGAAAGGGACAGGTCCGTGTTGCCAAGTTTCTGATAACCTCTCCCCTCTTCTTACAGTCTGTTATCCAAATCCACTTTAGTCTCTGCAGCCAACATTATGTATAAACATGACATGTTACACAGTCTTCATGTTTCTTGAATCTCATGTTCCTGCTCAGAACTAGGCTCCCAATACCATGACCCAAATCCACTCCCAGATTTGTACCTTGGCGTCCCGGTAGTTGCTGTCTATAAGTGAATACTTGGTATTCGACTTCGATCTGACCCTATATGTTTTCCATGTAATCTCAGTTGCTGTAAGGAATAAAACCCTAGTTTTATCAATCACTTCCATACAAATACCCTCTTGAGGGCGTACGAGGATATCACATTGCATGAATTATTCATAGGCAAAACCCCGAAACATGGCACAGCCATAGAAAGGTGTTCGTTCTCTCATTAGAAATGCACTATTGAAATTATGCAAAAGGTATCGAAGAATTTCACATCAGATGGCTTGGACAAAACCATTCTGGACAATGACGGAGTTACGATGTCAGAATCAGTTCCATTACGATGTCAGAATCAGTTCCATCAAGGTGTCTCTGCATGCGGGCTAGTCCATTCACGCTGCATCTCATCTTGTAAGCTGCAGTGCACTGGATTCACAGCTGAGAGATGCACTGATAACTAGGGTCAAACAATTTTAGACGAAAGTCTCATGCAGACCACATTATCAGACCTCTGATCCGTGCAGTCACCCGACCAGCTGGTCAGATCGTGGGTACCTACCCAACATTGTCTGTGTCACTGTTATAGTCCTATGTGTATTTTCACGGAGGTGTGTGTATGTGTGTGTGTGTGTGTGTGTGTGTGTGTGTGTGTGTGTGTGTGTGTGTGTGTGTGTGTGTGTGTGTGTGTGACAATAAGTTAATAATATGTATAATACTAACAACAACAGCGACAGCAACTATAAAAGCGATGATGATGATGATGATGATGGAGATGATGGAGATGATGATGATGATGATGATGATGATGATGATGATGATGATGATGATGACGACGACGACGAGAACGATGATGGTGGTGTGGTGGTAGTGGTTTTGGCGGTGAAAATTACACAATTAGTATAAAAATACTATTCGGGATGATAGTGATGACGACGACGACAACAACAGCAACAACAACCATAAGAACAACAACAGAAATAATAAGAACAACAACGACCAAGGAAAAGAAGTAAATAGGTATAATGCAAAGCACATTATAGAAAGCCTAATGGTTGTATGCACATTACATAAAAAATGTAGTGAGGTAATATTAAAAAAGGACACACACACACACACACACACACACACACACACACACACACACACATATATATATATATATATATATATATATATATATATATATATATATATATATATATATATATATATATATATATATATATATGTCCTTTTTAATATTACCTCACTACATATATATATATATATATATATATATATATATATATATATATATCAATATATATATATATATATATATATATATATATATATATATATATGTATATATATATCAGTTAACGTATGTTTATTCATATGCGTCTGTCGTTGAAAAGACCCCGTATCAACTTTCCTTCTTCCCAGGAGTCTTAGCAATGTTGATCTTGATATTATTCTGATAATTCTTTGCTTTGTGATGGTTTTTTGCTCTTTCTTTTACTCGGAATGTGCAGCCATTTTCTCTCTTCGTGTTCAGTTCTGTGGAATGATTCATGATATGGTGGCTTCGTTCTTGCTCGTTTATCTAATGATTTGGGTTTCTGATCAAATCAGATCGGTTATGCTGTTGAATTAACAACATGTGAATAGTTTTTTCATCTCGGCATCATCATCATCATCATCATCATCATCATCATCATCATCATCATCATCATCATCATTCAAACCTAACCGATCAGATCCATTGGTTGTATGTGATGTTAGATAAAATGTACAAATGAAAACTGGGAACAACTTCCAATCATGCAAACTCAATCCACAATACGTGAAAAAATTCACCTGTAATCAAGGATATGGGAAGTAATCAGGCATATCTTAATGCTTTACATACTGACTATGGCTACTCCCAGGTGCACACTGGCTGCATAGAGTTTGTTGCTTAATATATCACATGAAAGCAGTGACAATCATTTTGATTATGGAGTTCTCCACAGCACAGGTTGCAGTGCTAGAGACTCTTCAGTGCTATGCCTTATCACTTCTGTCCAGACTGTTCTGCGCCAGAAGAGGAGAGCTTCCTCTCCCTACAGCAGAAAACGTCTTTGGACATTTTATACAAAATCCTATCACCAGAAGATATATAAATTGTCTGCTTTGTCGTTGGAATTTTTTTTTTTCTCCATCTTTCTTCATTTACCTATTCATTTATCTGTTTTTTTGTTTTTATTTATGTACTTATCTATTTTACTTCAGTCTCATTCAATCGAAAATGCCTTGAAACTGGAACCAGTTTCTAATAAATCTGAGATCAAATGTAAAAAAAATCTTGGAAACTGCAACATAACAACTGATGGAAAGTCCCTGGACAAGGCATTGATGATGTGTGCGTCATGTTTGTAATGTGGAATTTCCGGCAAGTCCCAACACTCTGTAGCATAAATGCGATAGAAGTATTTCGTTACACGTTATGCATAGTGGAACTTTCACACTTATAAAAAAGACAAACGTTTGTAAAGCGATGGGCCCATGTGTTTTAGAACAAAACTCATACTTTGTCTTTGGTCACCAGTTGCAGATGGTATGAATTCAAAACACTTCATTATGTCTGTTCAGTCCTTTCATCAGAGATCCTTGATAAGACCATGTCTTTGTTTTTTTTTCTGATCTCTGTTGGACACAGATGTACTGAAAATGTGTCTTGAATTTGTGGCATTATAGGCATCATTATCAGCCAGCCCATTGGCTTGAATACCAGCATGACCTGGAACTCAAACAAGAACAGTTTTGTTCCAGTCACATTTGAGAGAAATACACATTAAAACAGTTTAGGATGGTTAAAGTTAGTTCCAGCGATGGCTTCCAGAGCAGAAAGGGCAGTTACAAGAAATACAAAAAGTCCTACGATAGCCTAGGCTAGTGCTGCGAGTTCAGCAATGTATTTTGTATATCTCAGACAGAAGATGTTGTGGATGAATCTTGAGGAAGAGCAGCACGAAAACTCTTTCAGATCTGAAGCCATAAGTAGACATTCTCTGAAGAAAGGGGAATCTTGGTACGATCTGACAAAACAGGTCTTGTATGCCAGAGACCTGGTGGAATCCTTGTGGAAAGAATCAAGATAGAAGAAAATGCACTAGGAAAATGCACTAGGGATGCATCTTCTGTCAGGCTGCAATGCCAGCAGCATGTATGTTCACATTAATAAGACCAGTCTGTATTATGTCCAGTTCATTTCTTTTGGCTTTACAAATTGTTTGTTTACTTATTTAACAGTTGTAGTGTGGTGTTCAGTGTGTACACAAGGAACAAAAATGTGATGGGATCAAGCACTGCATGAATGGTGATGATGAGAAAACATGTTTTTCGAGAAGTGTTATAGCTTCTGCAATTGGTCCCCCAGCTGTGGTCAATTTTGACATACCTGGAGGATTCTCAGTAACTTCATTACCTGAAAATACCACACAGTGCCCAAACACTCACTTTCAGTGTCACGATGATGGCTTTTGCCTCCCTGTGTACGTTAAAATGCAATGACATGAACGACTGCCCGGGCCATGAGGATGAAGTTAACTGTAAGAATTACATGACGTGCCCAGGGTATTATCGGTGTCGTGACAAGAAAAGAACACTCTGTGTGCATGTGAATCACCTGTGTGATGGTTTGCCACAATGCCCACTTCATGATGATGAGCTGACATGCAATATGGTTTGTCCTGAGTCGTGCATTTGTTACGGTCTTGCCTTCATCTGTAACCGTACTTTTCTTGTCAGCTCATTCCCACAAGTACGCTACCTTGATGCCTCGGGCACAGGGATGCCTCTGAGTGACATCACTCATAACACCATGCTCATCCACCTGGGCGTACAGGCATGTGGGTGGAGGACGTTGACAGACGTCATTTTCCCCAATATTCACAGTGTGGACCTCAGTGAGAATCTACTTCATTCGGTCAGCTTCAGCCACTTTGCAGGAATGCCTCAACTTAGAATATTGAATCTGGCAGGTAATCCTATGTCTGGTGGTTTTTCTTATGCACGCAATCGCCCGTGTGCATCCATCACTGATGATCTTCAATATTTCCCATATCCAGTCAGATTCTTTGAACATGAGTGCGTTATCATCTCTTATACCAAAGTTGCAAGTCCTGGATTTGTCATGGAATGGGATTGAAGCTCTGCGAGGGCAGTGTTTGTGTGGTGATCTTCGCTTTAAAACTTACAGGGTTGTCCTATAAATGATTTCACTCCAGATTTTATGACATTCATGTCAAGTCTGAAGTATGTTTTGACAGACAACTTTAAATTGTGTTGTTCTGTAGTTTTACCAGATAATTTTCTAGGCAAGTGTTTGGCCCCTTCTAATGAAATCTCGTCATGTGATCACTTGTTAAAAATCTGTTGCTTATCGTTCTGCTTTTCTGATTTTTGCTTGCTTCTTGCTGTTCTTGGAAACTGTGGGTGTTTTGTCTACCACACCTCTTTTGTTGCACAACACCAATGCTGTTTGGCAGTATTTGTACTTCACCTGTGTATTTCTGATCTTTTGATGGGAGTGCATCTGGTCTTCATTTGCGTAGCAGATTGGATGTATGCTGGTGCCTACATTTGGAACGACACTGGATGGAGACATAGTGTAGCTTGTAGCATGGCTGGGTTCTTTGCAATGTTATCGTTTGAACTGTCAGCCTTCCTTATCTGTTTAATCACGTTTGACCGTTTTCTGGTGATTCGTTTTCCTTTGAGTCGAATTCGGTTCGGAACTACATCAGCTCACGTAGCCTGTGTCGCCATGTGGGCACTAGGCCTCACACTGGCAGTGACACACCCTCTTGCCTGTAGCATCTCACTGGGAGTTTTTCCATCAGACAGATATTTGTGTTCCACTGCCTGTCACAAGAAGTGACTTTCCTGGACACCTTTACTCGTTCAGTATCATGATCGTATGCAACCCTTCCTCTCTTTCTCATGGTCGGTATTGGTCAGGTACTCATCTACCAGTTGGTGAGGAGTAACACTATGTCTGATCTACTGAAAAAGGCTAAACACGAGGCCACTGACAACGCTCACTCTAAAGAAGTAAATATCGCCAGGCGTCTCCTGTCAGTTGCAGTGTCTGATTTTCTGTGCTGGTTTCCTGGGTTCCTGTTGGTCTGTGTGGGGTCCTGGCTACTGTGTGGTGTCGACATTCCAATGGAGATCAATGTGGGAATGGCCATTTTTGTGTTGCCACTCAATTCAGCAATCAACCCATTCCTCTACACTTGGAACATTCTACTTGAGAAACGGCGAAAGGCACAAGAACTCCGTTTTCACAAACTGTTACGAGTTCGGAAACAATGAGAGCACTGGTGGAAAAGAAGCGAGAACATGCATCTGCTGACTGTCTTTCAGCAAATGGATCGTGAAGTGCACTGAGTTATGACTGAGAAAAATATCTCTACATGATTTCTTCGTCATACAAAATACAGCCTGAATGTTTGAAAATTATCAGGAAAATTAAAATTTGGGAAGAACAAAGCAGCAACGGGCTTTCAAAACAACAAAGAACCCCCTTTCCTTTCTCCTATCCCCTATCCTGTCATGCTGTTCTTTTTCACCCATTTAGTCACTTTTTCCTGCACTTATGATGTAAGCATCTGAGTGTTCAGGTTCTGCGTGTGAAGAAGCAGAAATGTTCCACTGATAATGTCATTGAGGGCGCTGCTTCTTATCACAAACTTAGAATTGACGATGGCAAACCTATGTAGATAACTAGAGTGTTAAGGAGGGAAGGAGCGTTAGTGTAGAACAGATATCGTGCTGATAATGCCCCGTTGTAGTGGAGTGAGAGGAGAATCATGCAACACCTAGAATATATAGAAGAGCTGCACAGCTTGGGAACAATTCCAACAGAGTGTTGATCTGCTCTTTGAGTCCGTTCATAACTGAAAATGACTTTTTTTTTTCAGGAGAAAACATTTTTTTTTTTTTTTTTAATTTTTTTGAGACCAAAGGAATAACTCCTTTTCTGAGTTTTTTTTTTCTTTTTATTGTAAGTGTCTGAAGACAAACTGTCAACTTTTATGTCATAAAAGGTCAATTCAATCAAAGTACAGTACTTCACAGACAGCTATCAACTCGTTAAGTTACTTCACAGCGCTTATGTGCAGTGGACAATGTACACTGAAATCAAAGTGGGAAGGCAGTCTGGCTCTGCTGGTTGATGCAGATTCGCACCACACATCCGAAGCAAAAACTGTATAGTTCTGTTCTAGGCCCACATTCCATCATAGCTACTTTTTTTTTAATCATTAGCAATCTAAACTCTATAATGGCGTCTCAGAACGATCCTGGATCTACCATTTGGTAATGATCGACATCATGGATCCAGACTGAAATCCTAGAGGATCGTCTGTAGGCCACATTTCATCTTTTGACATGCTGTTATTGAAAGAGGTAGACCAGGTTTGGCATAACCTTATGAAATCTGAGGAATAACTTAAGCAAACAAGAGCAAAGCCACTATACCATACACCATCTTTGAGATAGAACATCAAGAGAGGAAGTGGCCGAACATCCAGACGTAAGGGAAGAGCAAGAAACATCACCAACCAAACAAACATTGAAATAATCCCATGGCCAGTACTGCGAAGACTACTCATACTGGGTTTCCCAATAACAGACACAAATGATCAAACATATATCAACTGAAATAACACTTGGAATATCTCAGTAACCCCAGCACATACTGTAGACGTGTGTGCGCTGGTTTTTGTTCATCAGTGGGGAGATGTCAGCGTGTTAATTAGACATGGACATGAGTGTAAAAGCGTTGGTGTGTGTGTGTGTGTGTGTGTGTGTGTGTGTGTGTGTGTGTGTGTGTGTGTGTGTGTGTGTGTGTGTGTGTGTGCGTGCGTGCGTGCGTGCGTGCGTGCGTGCGTGCGTGCGTGCGTGTGTGTGTGTGTGTGTGTGTTTCACATTTAACGTCTATCCACTCTAGGTGATGTGAGGGGGGGGGGGGGGGGGGGGGGGGGGGGGGGGCCCTCATCATCACAAAGATAAATAAATAAACAAACAAACCAAACCCTCGTGTTAAACCTAGAAAAACTACAAACGGTTTTGATATGGGAGAGAACATTGAGAGGTAGTGGACGGATGAAGATGGTCCTCTTTCATGTAGATTTAGTAGTAGGTAAATGATTAACTCAGTTAAAAGTAACCTCATATGTATAATATAATACAAGTAAGAAACTGTAAGTACTTACTTATTGAACTCATTGATGGGGAAAGAAATAATTCATAGGTTAATATTGGTGATTCAAAATATTTCTAATTGTATTAGTAGAAAGCATGGGTATAATTTGTTTGATACCGGTACATGAGATAATATGACCAACAGTGATGCTCTGTCCACAAACACAGGAGGCATTTTTACTAAAGTTTGCTGTAAAAGCATCGAATTTCAGCCTGTACATAAGGGACGATCACTTTCTGCTGACGTGGGACTGCGCACGCGCGCGCGCGCGCGCACGTATGTATGTATGTATGTGTGTGTGTGTGTGTGTGTGTGTGTGTGTGTGTGTGTGTGTGTGTGTGTGCGTGCGTGTGTGGTGGGCGAGGGGATCTCCTACGTATCATCACTTTTCAAAATCACGCACACATTTTATATATATATATATATATATATATATTTATATAAAAGAAAAACCATAACTGGATCTATAAAACCATAAAAATCAAGAAGTCGTCGACTCAGTGTCTTCCCTTCTTTACTTCTTCAAATTTTCGCCTTTTTCAAGGCTTCATCAGGAATATTATTTACTTTTCCTCAGAATAAGCAGCTGAGGAAAAGTAAATATATTCCTGATGAAGCCTTGAAAAAGGCGAAAATTTGAAGAAGTAAAGAAGGGAAGACACTGAGTCGACGACTTCTTGATGTTATACATATACACACACACACACACACACACACACACACACACACACACACACACACACACACACACACATATATATATATATATATATATATTTTATATATATATATATATATATATATATATATATATATATATATATATATATATATATATATATATACGAGTGTGCCATTCCTCATTAGTCTTGGACTGTGAATTCATCATACGCAGCGTTCTGCATGGAGAAAGGCTGTTCTCCACTTACCTTAAATCATAAAACTACGGGAACCATCAAAATACCGAAGAGCTTCAATTTTGATAAATCTAACTGGAATCTCTTTTTGCTGTCAATATTTGAAAGGAACTAAGAGATGAAGCACCGCAACATTCTGATCCTGCAGCAGAACCCTCTCAAATGATCCCGTCAATTGTGCTCGAAAATAATGTTTTGACATTTTCAAATAAACTTTAAGTGCTGAAAAATCCTTTGTTTAGCTCTGACAGCTTACTCTAAAAGAATCTTTAGAAGAGGCCTCGTCCTTGTAGCTACCCCAGACCATCAGAACCCTACCAGTGAGCCGACTAAAGGAGTGTGAATTGTAGAGCGCTTAGAGCAATAGGCGCTATATAAGTATTCATTATGATAACACAACAACAACAACAACAACAACAACAACAGCAACAATAATAATAATAATAATAACAAACATGACAATCTTCCTCTATTCATAATACAAACAAACCAGCGTTGAGACTTTTACTTGAAGCTGACAAGAACCACTTCTGTGTGAAATGGCTGACAATCCCTGTGGCGCAGTTTTAAGCATCTGTGATTCCGGCTGAGGGGACGCGGGTCCGATTTCCATCAGAACCATGTTTTTCATTTGTGGAATGTTTCGACCCCAATCGGCTCCTACCCAGAGCTGAGTTGTCTCTGTGCATAAATGGGATAACAGGAGCTTCACAGTCAGGTTTCATTTATTGATTGGTTGTGCCTATAAGTTTTTTGTGTGTTGTTTGTTTTCTCCTATTTTCTGATCAACATTACAGATGTCTGCATCTCTTGGGCCTGGTTGAGTCCGGGATATATCATAAAAGAAGACTAGAATACTGCCCTAAACGAACGCATGCATTTTTTGTTATCTTCAGCCTGCAGTCAATCTACATTCAGGCAATCCCCTCAACCTGTTATGATTTAACAGGATTTATTTCGCATCTTCCTCCTTCAAACTGTCCTACCCTTTGTCACATTTACATTCATAAATCTTTCAATACGCACCGTTCACATCACACTGATATTTTTCGGATTGAGTCACAGGAAACGTACACTTTGATCACATGATTTTATATCCAATACAGATTGTCCACTGAACATGACCACTTCCAATTCACTGCTGTAAATTCATACCTGGGCATAGATAGTAATGATTTGTACAGACATGAACGTTGACGTTTCATATATAGTATATAATACGATACATTTGAAAAAAAAAGAGAAAAAGAGAAAAAAAATCAGTTTGGGCCAACAACTACTTTACCTAGAGGAAAGGAATTCTGTTTTTGTCATGAGTGCAGATCGAAACACCGTTGGACTTTAGCAGAGGTGTGCATCCCATTCAGTGTCTTTTCTGGATATTGTATAATTTCCATCCCAGTCCATCACAAAGCGATGCTGCCAGCAGAATGTCCGTTCTACACTGAGTCCACACCCCTTCTCCACCCTTAACAGTAATTGTGCACCGTTAAAAAAAAAAAAAGAGATCTATCACAGAATTCTTTGCTGTTTTGTTTCTCGGTTGGCTGTTGTTGCATGAAAAAAACGTTTTGATGAACCAAAATACCGCAGTTAATTCGTGGGTGTTGTGTGGCCTCGACTTTTTTCTCTTCCCGAAAGTAATGCATTGCTCATAGTCATATATTGAGAGGAATATTTCTCCACCTCTTCCGTTAACACACACACACACACACACACACACACACGCACGCGCGCACGCACGCACACACACACACACACACACACACACACACACACACACACACACACACACACACACATGCACACACACACGCGCGCGCGCGCGCGCGCGCATTCACAGGCACAATCACACACGCGTGGAAAAATGCACACTTTTTCGAAATAATCAAACAAAAGAAAGTTCACCCAGGTGTTGGAAACAAAACAATACAAACGAACAGAAACTCTGATTTCTCTCCCATGGTTCTGTACTCCCCAGCGCTTTCGAAGGGTTTCATCCTAAAGATAAAGATTTAAACTAACACGCTGGTTCTTTTGGAGAGAAGAATGGTGCTGTTTTCATTCGTTTTTTCTTCTGCCATAAATCAATGCAGAGGACAAATGATTTGTAGACGAAGAGATTCCAGATCTATTGTTTAAATGTTCACTTTCAGATTTCAATAATTCCTTTATAAATATGCATCAAGTGTTACTGATTTTGTAGAGTTTGTAACATTTTCTGAAAGCAAATCTCCCGTGCTTTGCGCCGTTTCTCTAATATATTATGCTCAAAGTGTAGAGGAAGGGATTGAGTGCTGAGTTGAGAGGCAACACAAATATGGCCATTCCCACGTTGACCTCCCCTGGAATGACGACACCAATGGCAGCCAGGACCCCACACAGACCAATAGGAAACCAGCATAGAAAATCAGATACAGCAACTGACAGGAGACGCATGGCTATTGTTACTTCTTTGGAACGAGCATTCTCAGTGTCTACGTCTTTAGGCTTTGTTAGCTGTTTAGACATAGTGTTACTACGTACCGACCAGTAAATAAGACACTGTCCTATGCCAATCATGAGGAAGAGGATTAGGTTGTAGATGACCATAACGCTAAATGAATAAATATGACCAGGAAACTCAGATCTGGTGACAGGCAGTGGAATGCAAATATCTGTCTGGCGGAAAAACTCCCAGTGTGAGGTGACAGGCAGGACAGGTATTACTGCCAGTGTCAGTCCCAGTGCCCACATGATGCCACAGGCAATGTGAGCTGACCTAGGTCCAAACCGGATGTGACTAAAAGGAAAATGGAGCGCAAGAAAACGATCAAAAGTGATAAACAGATTATAAATGCTGACAGTTCGCATGATAACATGGCCAAGAATCCCGCGATGCTACAAGCTGCACTATGTTTCCATTCAGTATCATTCCAAATGTAGGCACCAGTATATATCCGGTCTGCCACGCCAATAAAAACTAGATACACTCCCATCAGAAAATCAGAAATACACAAGTGAAGAACAAATATTGCAAAACCAGTCTTGGTGGTTTCTGATAAGAAATATACACGATAGACAAAACCTCCACCGTTTCCCAGAACAGAAAGTAGTAGCAAATACCACAAGAGCACACCGGTAAGCAATAGACTTCAACAAGTCATCACATGAAGAGATTTCATTAAAAGGGGCCAAACATTCGCCTTGGAAATTGTCCGGTAAAACAGCAGAACAACACAGTTTAAAGTTGTCTGTTAAGACATACCTCAGGCTTACCATGGACTTCATAA
Organism: Conus betulinus; assembly: GCA_016801955.1. NCBI lineage: Eukaryota > Metazoa > Mollusca > Gastropoda > Neogastropoda > Conidae > Conus > Conus betulinus. The sequence goes on from JADBJO010009311.1 coordinate 41,404, forward strand.
AATCTGGAGCAAAATCAGTTACAGGACAGCCCTGTAAATTCAGAACCTGAAGATTATGGCACAAACATTTTCCTACGAGATCCCTTATTTTGCTCCCTGTCAAGTCTAGGACTTGAATATTTGGCAAATGAGGAAACAAAGTGCTTATGTTCAGAGAATTCACTTGGACATGAGAAATATTGAAAATCACCATTATTGATGTACATAGTAATCGTTATCGTAAGCTAATACCACCAGACATAGGATTACCTGCCAAACTCAATATTCTAAGTTGAGGCATTCCTGCAAAGTGGCTGAAGCTGACCGAAAGAAGTAGATTCTCACTGAGGTCCACACTGTGAATATTGGGGAAAATGACGTCTATCAACGTCCTCCACCCACATGCCTGTACGCCCAGGTGGATCAGCATGGTGTTGTGAGTGATGTCGCTCAGAGGCATTCCGGTACCCTTGGCGTCAAGGTAGCGTAATTGTGGGAAAGAGCTGACTAGAAAAGTACGGTTACAGATGAAGGCAAGACCGTAACAAACACACGAGTCAGGACAAACCATGTTGCATGTCAGTTCATCATCATCATGGAGTGGGCATTGTGGCACACCATCACACAGGTGGTTCACGTGCATACAGTGTTTTCTCTCTGTCAAGACATCTATAAAAGCCTGGGCACGTGTTGTAATCATCACAGTCCACTTCATCCTCATGACCCAGGCAGTCGTTCATGTCATTGCACCTGACGTAGACAGGGAGACAATAGCCATCATCGTGACACTGAAAATGAGTTTCAGGGCATTGTGTGCTGTTTTCGTGTAGTGCAGTTATGGTGAATGTTCCAGGTAGGTCAAAGTTGACCACAGCTGGGGGCTTATTTCATAAAATGTCAGCTTCAATCGTACTGAACAGTCTGTCTCATCGTAGTTGTTTAGACACCCGTTTAATCCATCACATCGTTTATTCATATGCAGACACTGAAATGAAAGACAGAAAGAACAGCCATCTTACATGAAACTGAAAAACATAATCCTTAATCAAAAAGTGGACAGATATGAGGATAAATAAAGAAGCATATAAATGATAAATATTTTCACGAATAAGCGAATA
>JADBJO010009311.1:47500-50000 GCA_016801955.1 Conus betulinus
GGAGGAACAGAAAAAGGAGGAAAATCAAGATACACAAGAAAACGGGATAGCGCAGGACCTAGGGATCAGACAGATCGCTGCGGACGTTGCGGGCGAGGGCCACACTCAAGAGAAGATTGCCCAGCTATACGCTGCGCTGGACCTGCCAGAAGTCCAACCATTTCTCAACAGTATGCCGCACAAAACAGTTGAAAGCTGTAGGTGCAGAAGACGAGACATACTTTCTGGGAACAGTGCAGTCGCCATCCAACCAAGCATGGACGACAGACATCAACATAGGCCAGACAAAAGTCAAGTTCAAGATCGACACAGGGGCCGACGTGACAGTGATGCCAGCCCAAGTATATAAGACTTTGAAACCACAACCAACTTTGATGCCGTCCAAGGTCATTCTTCAGGGAGCAGGAGGTCAGATAGATTGTTTAGGGAGGTTCAAACAATCAGTGACACTGAACAGCAAGAATGTCGACCTTGAGATTTACGTCGCGCTGAAGGACAAACAGACTGTCTACTCAGCAGAGAAGCGAGCGTCCGGTGCGGGTTAGTGCAGAGGATTTGCAGCATTGAGAGAGCTTTCAGTCCAGTAAGCGACCCAGTCAAATGTCCACCTGTGAAAATTGTACTCAAGGAGAACAGCACACCCTACAACCTGAACTGTGCAAGACGAGTCCCCATTCCTCTTATGGACAAGGTCAAGCAAGAGCTCAAGAGGATGGAGGAAGCAGGCGTCATTGAAGAAAATCACTGAGCCTACCGACTGGTGCGCACCAATGGTACCGGTTTTGAAGAAAGATGGGCAGTGTTAGAATATGTACAGATCTGAAGAAATTGAACCTTGCAGTCAAGCGTGAACGTTACCCTATTCCAACACTTGAAGACCTTCTACACAAGCTCAAAGGTGCCAAAGTTTTCAGTAAGCTAGACGCTACAAGCAGTTTTTATCAGATTCCCTTGGATGAGGCTAGCTCAAAGCTGACTACGTTCATCACACCACACGGCAGATACATGTTCCGACGTCTACCATTCGGAATATCATCAGCTCCAGAAATATTCCAGAGAACAATGGAAAACATCCTGCAGGATGAGGAGAACGTCGTGTGCTTCTATGATGACATTCTAGTCTTCGGTGAGTCACAAGAGATGCATGATCAAGCACTGGGAATCAGCAATCAACAAAATCACCGAGGCACGCTTGAAGCTGAACAAGGGGAAATGTGTGTTTGGAGAACCAGAGATTGAGTTTCTGGGCCACATCATTTCAGTATGGAATCAAGCCCGACCCAAAGAAGGTGAAAGCTATTGCTGAAATTCCAGACCGACCAACGTCACAGAGCTGAGGAGAATGTTAGGAATGTTCAACTTCCTAGTCGTTACCTACCAAACTTGTCTTAAGTTCTGAAGCCTGTCACAGAGCTACTGGAAAAAGATGCAACCTGGCACTGGGGTGAACCACAGAGACTAGCGCTGACAAAAGCCAAAGAACTTTTGACAACAGCACCAACACTGGCCCACTACGACTTGTCCAGACCGACGATCGTGAGTGCTGATGCCTCAAGCTATGGTATTGGAGGAGTTCTCCTACAAGACCATGAAGGGCAGCTGAAGCCAATCGCGTTTTGCTCAAGAACTCTCACATCAGCAGAACGAGAATACGCGCAAGTAGAAAAAGAGTGTCTTGCGGCAATCTGGACGTCCGAAAAGTTCTCACGTTACCTGATAGGACTTCCAACCTTCACTCTTCAGACAGATCAAAACCACTGGTCCCTCTGATCAACTCAAAAGATCTACATGAGACCCCTCCAAGATGCCAGAGGATGCTGGTCAGATTCCTGAGATTCAACTTGAAAGCAGTGTATACTCCAGGAAAGAACCTTGTAGTTGCAGACGCGCTATCGAGAAGTCCCGTCGAGGAGGAGATGGAAGAAGGTTTTTCGTCAGCAGACGTGGAGGCTCATCTCAACGGAATCGCCTCATCCTGGCCGATCTCTGACGAGCGACTCGACAAAATAGCCCAAGAGAGCCAGAAAGACCCAATCCTGAGTGAAGTTCTACAGCAGCAAACTGCCTCAGGCTGGCCCAGGTATCGCCAAGACCTGCGACCAAAAGCTACACAAGTTCTATGAGCACCGAGGAGAGTTCAGCGTGTACAAGGGACTGCTCCTGCGTGGAACAAGAATCGTCATTCCAGCAACCATGCAGAAAGAAATCTTGGAGAGAGATTCACCATGGTCACCAGGGCATCGCGAAGTGTCGTGAAAGAGCCAAATCATCAGTCTGGTGGTGCCTGGGATAAGCCAAGAGATCAAGAACATTGTGAATAGCTGTCGTGCATGCGAGGAAAAGAGACCGTCACAGTCATCGGAGCCTCTAGTGATGACTGAGCTACCAGAACGTCCCTTTCAGAAGGTGTCCTGTGACCTGTTTGAGTTCAAGACTCGACACTACCTCGTGCTCTTTGACTCTATTCACGATTCATCGAGATTGCACATCTCAGACAGCA
>JADBJO010009311.1:57500-64012 GCA_016801955.1 Conus betulinus
CAATGTATTTTTTTCGTCTCCTCTTTGCCAATGCCATGGCAGATCTAACAGCAGACCGCAAGCACCATACGACAGTTCAACGATTTTATTTACTTCACACAAAAGATTAGACTTCTGAAAATGACGTCAGTGGTTTTTGGCACACAATTACGTCACCAACACTGAATTATTGGCTAGATTATCTAGCTCAAACAACCACTTCAAGTCTGTCCGCCGTTAGAGGGGACAGACTTTGATCCCTTTGCCTGTAGCTCAGTGACCTTTAGTTTTCGCGGACATGCGGTTTTCCCGTGGTATTATCAAACCACAGGAACACCAAGTTAGAAAAAACAAACAAACAAACAAAAAAAAAACAAAAAAAACCACACAAAAAAAAAACCTTCTGTTCTCAGACCTTCTTCTGAAAGCTAGATTCATTTCCTTAACGGATTGGTTGAGTTATTATGGGAAATATATCCCATATTTCATAATTTCTCTTATTAATCCCTTCACAGAAAGCCAGTTGTATTACATAGATATTGTGAACATGTATTTCTACAGATTCAGAAAGTTATGGTTACTCTTCCTGTGTTAAGCTGATCAGATCTTCCTCAGCCGTATGTGGTTAGAAATTATGCTGGCGGCACTGGTGCTGGTGCTGTGTTGCAGCAGTCTGTTGTAAAGACTTTGTATCCCATTAGTTGTGTCAGCAGAACACTTTTGGAACGTAAGAGAAACTGTCACACCACAGAAAAAAAAGAGTGTATAGCAACAGTGTGGGCTATAGGGAAGTAGTCCAAGTATTGTAGGGATGCCTCTGTGTCCTCCAAACAGATAACAGGCCGCTACACATCTGCAGTCCAGCAACGTTAAGGATGCTTGTCTGACCCATTGGGCTTTGGTACTGCAGGCATGCAAATTCTCTGAACTCTCTGTCTCTGGATCTCTCAACGAACTTTGCTAACATTTCTCACTCTTATATTTGGGTAAACGATCCCCTGACAAGTCAACCGGTGTACTTATCTTGTGTGTGTGTGTGTGTGCGTGTGTGCGTGCGTGTGTGCGCGCGCACGTGTGTGTGTGTGTGTGTGTGTGTGTGTGTGTGTGTGTGTGTGTGTGTGTGTGTGTGTGTGTGTGTGTGTGTGTGTGTGTGTGTGTGTGTGTGTGTGTGTGTGTGTGTGTGTGTGTGTGCGCGCGTGTATTTTATTGCTGTGTATGTTAGATATTATATTATGATAATTTCCTCTGTGTGTGTGTGTGTGTGTGTGTGTGTGTGTGTGTGTGTGTGTGTGTGTGTGTGTGTGTGTGCTTTATTGCTGTGTATGTTATATATATTATATTATGATGATTTCCTCTAAAGAGGACACATACATCTACCGATTCTGTTCAGGAGGTGGGTGATATCAGGCGTCAGTGGTGTGCCTTTGTTGGCTTTTGGCTGTATTGCTCTTTTGCATGAGTTTCCTTTTCAAGTCACACTGATCGAGCTGTGACCCCTTTTGAGCCGTGGGCATTGTTCACTGGGACACACAGCCCGATTGGTGACTCTCACCGTCAGAGCAGTCGTGTGTGAGCTGCTGCTTAAGGGTCCAGTACTTCCACCCCCCCCCCCCCCCCCCCCCCTCCTGTCACCCCCCCCGTGGGCCTTTGGACACACATCCCCGATTGGTGACTCTCACCGTCAGAGCAGTCGTGTGTGAGCTGCTTAAGGGTCAGTACCCCACCCCCCCCCCCCCCCTGTCCCCACCTTTGTTGCTGTCCCCACGGGTCAAGGTGATGTTTTGCTGCCTGAGCAATGGTCTGTAGTAGTAAGGAAAGAATCAAAATTCACAGCCGTTGTGTGTGTGTGTGTGTGTGTGTGTGTGTGTGTGTGTGTGTGTGTAATCAGTAATCAGTTGTAAGATTGTCTTAATTCTTTATCACTCGAAAATTAGATAAACAGTCTTTTTTTTTTTTTTTTTTTTTTTTACCAGAATATTTGATGTTTTGTGATTATAGTGTTCAACTGACCCTGACCCTGACCCATCGTTTTCTTTGGTCTTCAAAAATGGCATTACTATAATCTATACACAAAAAAAGACCAAGGTTGTGCTTTCCCAGGCAGTGTTCTTGTCCTGTTCACGTGGTTGATGCTTGGGCCTGGAGTAGAGCCTGTGTTTTCTCTCCTCTGCATGAGTCATTTCGTCCATGACTTCTTCCTGCGTGCCCAGATGACCTAGAATGATATAAGGTGATATAAGCCTGGACATGCCTTCACTTATGGTGGTGTATGAACACGTGGTGAATGGGGAGCAGCAAGGGGTGTGTGTGTGTGTGTGTGTGTGTGTGTGTGTGTGTGTGTGTGTGTGTGTGTGTGTGTGTGTGTGTGTGTGCGTGCTGCGTTCGTGTGTGCGTATATGCACGCGCACGCGCGCGCTGAGAGATATTGGGACATGAATCAGATTTTTTTTTTCTATTCCTCAAACTTGAAAAAGATCTGCAGAATTCCCTTCAGACTTGTCTGTTGAAAAGAATAGAGACTCCTGTTGTGTACACCGGAAGAAGCGAAGGATGGGAAAATCCGATTTTGTGATTGAGTTGTTAAGCCAGTACTGTGGCTTCTTAATGATTAATCTTTGAGGGGTAGGGTCTCTGTTTGTTTGTTTTGTTTTGTTTTGTACTATGTACATTCGTTTTGGCTAGCTGGAAACTGGATGCAGCCCCCCAAATTTTATCGTAAAACTGTGAGGAATCCTTCGTACGGTTTTTAAAGTTCCTCTCTGAATCATTCTAATGACCCTTTCTTTGTGTGTGTGTGTGTGTGTGTGTGTGTGTGTGTGTGTGTGTGTGTGTGTGTGTGTGTGTGTGTGTGTGTGTGTGTGTGTGTGTGTGTGTGTGTGTGTGTGTGTGTGTGTGTGTGTGTGTGTGTGTGTGTGTGTGTGTGTGTGTGCATGTGTGTGTGTGTGTGTGGTGTGTGTGTGTGTGTGTGTGTGTGAGAGAGAGAGAAGAGAGAGAGAGAGAGAGAGAGAGGAGAGAGAGGAGAGAGAGAGAGAGAAGAGAGAGTTAAAAGAACTATCCCCCTAAAATTGTCAGAGGTGTGCCCCCTCCAACCCCCCCCCCCCCCCCCCCCCCCCCCCCCCCCCCACACACACACACACACACACACACACACACACACACACACACACACACACACACACACACACACACCACACACAACCATCACCCTTCGTGGTTATAACCACTTAACGTGCATCGTTCGTCACAATCAACGCTTTTGAACGTTGACAAGCAAATAACTCCAGGGGCACCATTATGCATGTAACAGAAATCCTTACATGTCGTTTATAAATTCCTCTGACTCTCCAAATCTAGGTGATGTCAGACCCACCCAGAGTCTGTCCAATGGACTGAGAGACATGATCTTCCTGAAAGCGTACAGTTCCGTTGCCGTCTCCAGACTAGCTAGGGCAGCCCCATGGCGTTGACAACCCCTCCCTGGCATCCCCTATGGACAATGGTCGGGGTTCATTTTTGCGTTGGAAGTAGCATCTGCCTCCAGTCTCAAACTGTACAAGAAAACGAAAGAATGGCAGCTAGAGCGAAAGAGACGGGAATACACACACACACACACACACACACACACACACACACACACACACACACACACACACACACACACACACACACACACACACACACACATACATACACACACACACACTGTTGTCCCAGTCCTCCGACCTTCCGATGCTACATCCCTTTCCCTTTCTCCCCATCCGGCCGGGTTTTCACAACCTGGCCATTAATGTCGACGTTGCTGTGTCGCCGTTGCTGTGTCGCCGTTGCCGCTGCTGGTGGCGTCGTTGCTGGTGTCGCCGTCGCTGTTGGCGCCGTTGCTGTTAGCGTCGTTGCTGTTCTCACCGCCGCTGCTGTTGTCTCGTTCGTCATTTCTTCAGATGGATTCCCCCGTCTCCTCGACAAAGGTGGCAGTACGTCGCAGGTCCTCCAGTCCTCCGTAGCACGTCTTGTACCTGATCAGCTCAATGACTGCAACTGGAGCTGGAAGAGCAAGACACCTCACAGGCAGGTACACACCATTTTCGACCGTCCACCCATTCTCTTTAAAAGAAGGAAGTACAGGACGGTTGAAAGGGTCAATTTATCACTCATGACCACATAATTTGCACGTCTGATGTGTGGCGGCAAGGCAGACCGCATAGGGGGTAACATATCTTCTTCCAAGTTCTTGGGAGCGAAGAGTTCCCATCTGAGTGCAGGCAAGGTTGTTGGGACCTGCCGAGCTGTACACCTGATAGACAAACTGATCCAGTGCCTGGATCTAGGGTGGTAGCAACCCATTCACCAGTTCCTCTGGAACATGCTGGCCTTGGCCAAGCTGCTTAAAACACAGAACGGCTGAGTCGTCCTCGCCAAGCCTCAGGTAAACATCAACCCAGGTCTTCTTGCTTACACCAACAAACTTGCCATCCCAGTCGGCGCCAGAGATGTTGTGGAATCCGATCAGTCTCTGGCATTTCTGACATCCAATTGCTTGGACACGTTCCATGACATCGATTTCACAAAAAAGTTAGTGCCCCTTCCTGTCAAGACTTTCAGGCATGTCTAACTGCCAAGATGACATGATGCAACAAGGTGCAGAAGAAGGATGAGGACGTCAGTAATCGGGTGACCAGACGAAGACTTCTCTCCAAGCATCTTCAGACACTGCTGCCAGCACTTGATGGGAAATCAGGGTGTCAGCTTCCTCATGCGAGTGATCTTCAAAGTGAGCCCTTTGATCTTGTTGCCGTATACAATGACCAGCTTTACAGCTGCGTTGCTGCAAAAGTAATCGAGCAAACCTTGAGCGAGCATGCAAGTTAGACCTCTCTTGGTCTTGGACGCAGACAGAAGCCCTCTGACAGACATTGTCAGCTTCGTTTCTGGGTGGATTTCAAAAAGTGTGTTGCTGCTCTCTTCTGCCTGGTTTTTTTTTTCACCGATTCATCCAAGTGTCGGTCAAAGATGATGCGACCTTCTGTGTAGCCCAGCATTGTGGACTCAATGCGTTTGATGAAAGCTTGCTGCAGATCAGAGAGGTTCTTCACAGATGGCGTTTTCCTCATGCTCTGGAGTACAGCCATAGCATCAACAATGAGAACTTGAGGTATGCCGGGGTCTGTGCAAAGGTGAAGAGAGCCGTCCGGTTTTGTGCCAAGGGAAACGGGGTCATCTGAAGGGGGCTTTACCTCTTCAATGTCATGCATGAGACTGGCCTTGTCTGCAGGTGCGTACAGTGATCCAGCCACTGCACAGAGGGAGCGTGGCACCACCGACATGTCAAAGTCTCCTGTAGTGTCTTCCAGCTTTGGAGCCAGCTGAGGTCTGCACAGCAGGATGATCAGGAATCTTCCAAGCAGTTCATGCTCCTCGTGCAACTTGATCACTTTTTGACCGAACAAAACCTTGGTTTTCTCCATCAGCTTTGAGGAAGCTTTCAGCTTCATCTTCTTCAGTGAGTCCCAAACACTCATTTTTGAGGTATTGAGTAGTCTTTCCTGGATAAACTCCTAAAACCGCTTTTCATCTTTCTTGTACATAATGCAAAATGTCTCCTTTAGCATATTCTTGCACAAGAGCAGACGAATCCAGGTTCTTCAGAGAGGTCCTGTCTGTAATGGGGTTGCTGGCACAGTGCTTTTCGATTGGCGGAGTTTCAGCGCGTTTGTGACATTCCTCACAGCCATGTCCCCATACAGCTGGCAGTGCTCGCATCGAGTGGAAGACTGGGAAAATCGGGGAAACCAAGTGAGTGAGGAGAAGGTCTGTGGTGACGACTCGATCAAGAGCTGTATCATCTTTTTTTTTTTTTTTTGCTGTCACAACCTCTGTGCCACCTCAGAGGCAGCGCACCCACGCTGCTCATTCCGTCACCAGCAATCCACAGGGAGCAGTCAATGTTAAGTCGTCAAGAGGCAAAACCCACCGGAGGAGACACTGCACTGCTGTCGAGTCACTTCGGTGGTGTTTCAGTGGCGACTGTTCCGATCTTACATACGCAGGACAGGACACCACCTACTAAGCCCTCTACTGACGACAATAATTGCTTAGTCGCGGAGCCGGGGTGAGTGAGCTCTCCCTCTGGAGGGCGCCACCACGACCGTCGAACGACAGCCCCCATGGATACTGGTGACCCCGACGGAACCAAACCAAGGCCACAGACGTGGAGAGGACATCGAAATTGAGGTCACCATGAGAGCAGGGCATGAAGGGCCACAGAATTTGAGATATTATGTTTTTTTATACTGATCAATGAGAATGAGGATGATTAAGCTGATGCTACGGATTTTCCATTTCGGTCTGAGACTATGTGACAGGGCTGCACTATAAGCTTTCTTTCATAATATATTCCGGCGTCAACAGGCCCAAGAGATACAGGCACTTGAAGCGTTGGTCAAGAAATTGAACAACACTCTAGAGAGCTGTATCATCTTGACTGAGGCCAACAATTCTGCCATGACGCTTCAAAAATCTGCGATCTCTTGTTCCAG
>JADBJO010009311.1:68029-85184 GCA_016801955.1 Conus betulinus
TTTTGCCACAGTTAATGTCCCTGAATACGTAATGTTTTAAATAACATATTGCACAGTAGGAAATTGTAAGTATGAATGTGATGCGTGTGTAGATGGAGTAGAAAAAGAATAAAGATATGATACTGACATGTAATCGAAACAAGTAGTCTGCTAAATCCTGAAGCTACTGAGAAAAAAAAAGTTGTTTTCTTTTCTCCCTCAAGATCATAATGCTTGAATGTTGGGTGGATTTCTGTGAATTCAGCGATGAAAATTTAGTGTGCACTGATCGTCGGAAATGTGTTCTGATTCTTGTTGTGAAAGTTAACAAGGACGCACGAAAGCGTTCTTGCTTGTATTTTCGCCACATCCTGTGATGATGATGAAACGTTCTTTTTTTGTTGATAAAAGGGTGAACGAAATCGTTCCTTGACATATAATTTTACATGTCTAGGGATTATGTGCATGATAAAAACATTCCGTTCTTGATAAATGGAAACGGAATGCGTTCCTTCTATATTGGTATTGTATTCTTGGCACTCTGAAGCAGGGTTCTATTTGAATCCTTTCTCTGAATGAACAACCACGTGTTAACAATGTCTATTGTTTCTAATTGCTGCCCAACTGTATTGAAGCTTTGAGATTAAAAATATGCGGATCGATGAATGAGATGATGTAGATGCTGCACGTATGGCCTGTTGGTCTGAGACTACATACCGGCTTACTCTCCTTCGCTTTTCATAAGATCCGGCGTCAACAAGGCCAGAGGATGCGGCACCTCGTGTTGTCAGGAAATTTGAGCCACACTCTCGCAACGTCATCCATTCGTGGATGAAACTCGACTGTGGGTCCCAGTCCCCTTCCCAACTGATTCCGCAAGCAAAACTCAACTCTGGTAGAGCGGTCGGTGCAGAAAAACCCCCCATGCATTCTGATGTGTATTCGAACCCACGACCATCCCGGCCGGAGTCCGCGACGCTAACCCCGATTCGCCACGACTGTAGCTTTGTAGCGCTGTTATGGTATTTCCCCCCGGTTCCAGTCATACGTAGTATGTGGAGTGGACTGCTAAGTTTCCAAACACGAACCATAAATGTGGTTGGAGGAGGCTCAGATTCATCAGAGCTATCATTTCCCCCAGGTGTCGGTAAGCCCTACGTGTCCGCTCCTTGGAACTGAAGGCCCTCTGTGTGTGGGTGCAGCCTGTCCCCGCCCTTTCTCTACCCTGCCAGTGTAGAGCGGCTGACCGAGGGTCAGTAACGTCGTGTGTGAACTGCCCACCAGTATGGGGTTGGCAGCACGACCCAGTCGGCCGTTTCTGGGTGGAGATGTGTGGGGAAGGGGGGGGGGGGGTGTCCGTGAGGTCAGCAACGAGCTGGAGGTGAAAGGGCTACAATTCGCCGTCCGCATGACGACTTGAGTTCTTCGGTTTGTCATGAATCCTGGAAGGACTCCTGAACTTCTTTTCGTGATGACTTCCGATCTGTGTGAAGACTGTGTGTGATGCGGGCCGGCGCTGCCAAGTGCATAGACTGCGCGTGACACTGCGGTTGGTGCCAGCCTTCCTGCTTATTTGCAAACGTACATTTTTGTTGGCAAGGGAGTACCTAGTGTTGTTGCGCCCGTCGTGAGATCGACGAGATATGTTAGGTCTTTCTTTGGTTACTGGAGGAAGAGGTGAGCGAATGACACGACTCGGCGACATTATATAAGGATTATACTATTGTGTTGACTACTGCTTTGTGTCTTGACACTACATCAATTCGTGTATCTTTAAATTACAATGTATCCGCGCGCCGCCGCGCATGGTTGTGTGTGTGTGTGTGTTTGTGTGAGGAGAGAGAGAGAGAGAGAGAAAGAGAGGAGAGAGAGATAGTGGTGTGTGTGTGTGTGTGTGTAGTTTGTGTGTGTGTGTGTGATGTTCATATAGCTTATTTGACACATCGGAACATACCATATTTTGCAATGATAGAAATCAACTCATCATTAAGACAGTTTTACATTAAACGGCCTGGTTGGAAGATCATGGAAGAACTAACATTGCATGGTCACAAACAAATGATTTGGGAATGACTCTGCAACACCTGTCTTTTTCTTGTTATTGCGACTTGTTTTCTAAGTGTGTTCTTTTTGAAAAAAAAACCAAAACAGTAATAAAACTAAATATTTCACACCACCACACACACACCACAACACACCCACACACACACACACACACACCACACATCACGCTCTGTTTTATTTTACTGACCAGCCTGCTCTTCAATCCGTTTCAGCCTCTGTTCCAGAAAATTGTATACAACAGCTTCGTCCACGGCTGATAGCTATCCGGTATATGCCCACGGTTGACACACACCCACACACACCACACACCCACCCAACACACACACACATACACACCCACGACAACACACACACACACACACACACACACACACACAACTACACATCACACCGCCACACCCACCCCACTACACACACACACACACACACATACACAACGCACCAACACACACCCATCACACACACACCCCCACACACGAACGCACGTCCCGTCAACGCACGCCACACACATTCAACATACACTGCACAAGATGCAGTGCCAACACATACACATACCTACGCACGCACGCACACTTACCCCACACTCACTCGCGCACGGCACGCCCTTCACGCACGCACCACTACACTCACCACGCACACACACACACACACACCACCACCACACAACACCACACCACCCCACAGACACTCTGCTGTGAAACCTGTTATGTCTACCCTTGTGGATGTTGACAAATGATACGGTCGTTATTAAATCCTTGCCGAAACCCACAAACACACATTCACTTTCTTTTGTTGTGTGTGTTTTGTTTGTTTTAATTTTTTTTCTCAACTCATCTTATTCGAGAGAATAAGAGCTAACAAATGCGCAGAAGAAAACAGTGCGCAGAGATTTTCACACATGATAATAATAAGCACTATTCTGGGGATTACATACGTAACGTAACTATTTTTTAAAAAAAATTTCAAATATGAAATGCAGCTATGATACCAACTAATAAGACCATGCATTAAATGCGTGGTAGCACATATTTAGGCGAACAGATGATACATGCATGTTTTTTCAATCTAGTTTTTTTTTCTCTTTTAAATGGGTGCATAGAACGAATAAATTCCAATATCAATGCCCTTAATGATGCACACAAACATGATACAGGTTATAAAATGCATGGCATAAATTATTACCTCAACCCATCGACCCATGGCATTCGAAGAAAGAAAATCATACAAGACACACTTTGATTTCCCATTATTTTTATCGAGGCTCCAAGGTTGCGGTTGCGGGCGACGTTGAATAGAAAAACAAATAATATACACTACTTATCATTCATATTATATATATATATATATATATATATATATATATATATATATATATATATATATATATATATATATTCTTTCTTTCTTTCTTTTTTTCTTTCGTCTAATATCACCTAGAGTGGATAGACGTTAACTTTGAAACTAACACTTTCTTGTTCACACTTCTAACATTCATTTTTGTCAGAAACCATCCTAATGTAGAAGCTAGTTCCTCGTAATTTCAGGGGCCATGGTTTCCTCTTTCTCCCAAGTTGCGGAGTGTATCACAGACCCTAGAGGTAAGATCAGAAACAGTTAAACCTCATTCACAGTGGACATGTCTCCTAGAGTGCTCGTCAGGTGTAGATTGGAAACGGTTAAAACTCATCCACAATGGACATGTCACCTTGAGTGCTCGTCAGGTGTAAGACTGAAAAAACAGTTAAACCTCCTCCACAATGGGCAGGGTCACCCAGAGTGGTCGTCAGCTGTCCTAACGGCACTACGTTTGTCTGCATCTTTTCAGGCTGCTTGAAAGCTGAAGGTGTGAGGACCTGAAGAGAGGGTTACACCCCTGCCCTGCAGCCTTTCTCTGCCTTTACAGGGAGGCAACTCACAGCACCATCACCACCCGTCTCATTAATCAGTGAAAAAAAAATCCTTCGACTATATTTTCCTTTATTCCCCATTCTCTCTCTCTCTCTTTCGCTCTCTGTCACTGTCTCTGTCTCTGTCTCTCTATCCCTCCCTCCCTCTTTCTCTCTCTCTCTCTCTCTCACACCACACAAACACACGCGCGCGTGCGCGCGCGCGCATGCAAACATGCACGCAACACGTGCACACACACGCACAACACCACACACACACACACACACAAACACACACACACACACACACCACACACACACACACACACACCACACACACACACACACACACACACACATATACACACACACACACGCGCGCTCTCTCTCTGTGTCTATCTGTATCTGTCTGTCTGTCTGTCTGTCTCTCTCTCTCTCTCTCTCCTCTCACACACACACAAACACACGCGCGCGTGCGCGCGCGCGCATGCAAACATGCACGCAAACACGTGCACACACGCACACACGCACACACACACACACACAAACACACACACACACACACACACACACACACACACACACACACACACACACACATATACACACACACACACGCGCGCTCTCTCTGTGTCTATCTGTCTGTCTGTCTGTCTGTCTGTTTCTGTCTCCTCTCTCTCTCCTCTCTCTCTCTCTCTCCTCTCTCTCTCTCTCCTCTCTCTCTCGTCACTGTGGTAGGATGCATCGAACTGAAATGTAAACAAAAAAAAAAACAGTTTTTCGTTATCTGTATTTGATTGAATGTGATTGCGATTTACTTTTGTCCGTGCTGGGAGAAATTCAATCTGAAGAAAAAGAAATAGAACAAAGTATTTTACGCAACACTAATTACTGTCCACTGAGTGAAGGTGTTTTTATTGAAAGATGTGATCAGGGACCGTCTAAAAAGAATTATCATAATACTGTCACCATTGATGATTGTTCAAATGGTTACAAGGGCGCATCTCGAAACAAAGATGATGCTATTCATACAAATCATGATTGTTCATATTTTGACGAGGATATGTCTCGAATGAAAACGCGTGATACTAAGGCAGATGTTGATTGTTTTTATGATCTAATCCAGCATACAGAGAACCTGTCTTTAGATAGAGGAGAAAATACCAAAATCGAGAGACAGTATCACAGAATGTTACAGAGACAGCATCACAGAGTGTCTCTCTTAACACATATAACAGAGGTAATGATGTATGTGCAGATAACAAAACTGTATATAAACTATGTTTTCTTTTACATTGGAATATCAATGGCCTTCTTTCCAAACTGAATTGTTGAGATTTCCCTTTTCTTTCTTGTTTGAATCTGACTTGATATGCTTGGTTGAAAATATTGTTGAACGTGTCCAGTTGTGTGTTTTTAACTGGATACGCTGTGTTCAGAAAACCTGCCATCAAGTTTACTAGGCATCGCAGACATCCTGGGGGCATAAATTTGTTTAATAAGAAATGAACTGCTATCGTTTGTACGTGAACTCGGTGTGAACCATCCCAACGTAATTGTATTCCTGGTTAACAAGTGTTTATTTGGTGTTACAGAAGACATTTTGTACTTTTGTTCCTATGTACCACCAGAAGGTTCGCCCTACTATGTACACTTTGACATTGGCAATGGCGTAAGTTCATTGGAAGAATGCATTTTTGATTGCATGCTTGAATATAAAGATGTGTATGTCATGTTATCCGGTGATTTGAACGGTAGGTAGAACAGCAGCAGCATCTCTCCAGACACCAAAATGATAGTGACGGTTATGGTGTTAACGTTGGTAGTCGTTCTGTATTTCTGGAAGAATTTCAGCTGACAGCGTACTTAACAGCTATGGAAAACGATCGTTTAGAGATGTGTACTGCACTTGGTTTACGCATTCTTAGTGGTTTATGCGATGGAGATTTTGATGGAAATTATACTTATATATCTGATTCCGGCAATAGTGTTAATGATTGCTTTTTTTATTGTCTCAGGATTTTTTTTCCCTTCCGCTGTTTCTTCTTGCAAATCAAGGGTTTGAGAGAGACTAGACTAAGATCATTTACCGATAGTGCTACACTTCAAGATTACGGAGAAAAATGCTAGTAATAAGGTCATTTACCGATAGTGTGCTACACTCAAGTTTACGGAGAAAAATGCTAGTAATAAGATCATTTACCGATAGTACTACACTTCAAGTTTACGGAGAGAAATGCTAGTAATAAGATCATTTACCGATAGTGCTACACTTCAAGTTTACGGAGAGAAATGCTAGTAATAAGATCATTTACCGATAGTGCTACACTTCAAGTTTACGGAGAGGAAAATGCTAGTAATAAGATCATTTACCGATAGTGCTACACTTCAAGTTTACGGAGAGAAATGCTAGTAATAAGATCATTTACCGATAGTGCTACACTTCAAGTTTACGGAGAAAAATGCTAGTAATAAGGTCATTTACCGATAGTGCTACACTTCAAGTTTACGGAGAAAAATGCTAGTAATAAGATCATTTACCGATAGTACTACACTTCAAGTTTAGGGAGAGAAATGCTAGTAATAAGATCATTTACCGATAGTGCTACACTTCAAGTTTAGGGAGAGAAATGCTAGTAATAAGATCATTTACCGATAGTGCTACACTTCAAGTTTGCGGAGGAATGCTAGTGGTGTTAAAATATAGATAAAACAGATGAGTTCGTTGAAGATATGTGCGGAACCGTAATATGATTTAATGAGGGTAAAATGGATAAGCTTACAGCTTTTTTACACCATGCCCTCAAGAACAAAAACAGTCACTAACACAATATCCAAATGAACATATAAATGATACACGAAAAGGAAACAATGAACAAGCTTATAACGACGAAACTTGATTACTATAAATATTACCTAATTAACAAGGCTAGGTCACAATTAAGGAATAATGTACATTCGGAAAAAAAAAGAAACGAAAAGAAGCATGTGCGCAAGCGCACGGGCTCAAACACACACACACACACACACACACACACACACACACACACACACACACACACACACACACACACACACACTTACGTACACGTGAAAATCACCACACACATACGCGCACGTGAACCGCGCAAAAACACACACACACACACACACACACACACACACACACACACACACAACGCGCACATAGCGCACGCGCACACACACACACACACACACACACACACACACGCACGCACGCACGCACGCACGCACGCACACACACACACACACACACACACACACACACACACACACAACAAAGCATTTCACATACATAATCACTTCAAATGCTCGCCTCCTCCACACAAACACCATCGTATACCACCAAACGCTTACAGTACATCATCAATTCAAATCACATGAACATGCATAAGAGGACCCATCAAGTTGAAGTTGTTGTAGATTATGTTACTCAACATGTTTAGCCTTAACACTTTTCTATCAAATGTGCGTGGTATGCCTTCCTAAATGACAAAACGCTTGATTTGCATTTAATGTGATCATGTATATCATTCCATAATTTGCTTCCGGAATAAATGAGAGAAGACATAAAAAGATTAGTTCTTGGGAGAGGTATGCGGATGTTACGTTTGTTACGAACATTATTAATGGGAAATTTGTTGTTGAGATAAGCAGGCGTTAAATTGTTCACAATTTTAAACATGAAAACAGCTTTGTTGTAACGACATTTAAGACTGAAGGGGAGAATATCTAATTG
The DNA here is from genome assembly GCA_016801955.1 of Conus betulinus. NCBI lineage: Eukaryota > Metazoa > Mollusca > Gastropoda > Neogastropoda > Conidae > Conus > Conus betulinus. Next base: position 75,719 of record JADBJO010009311.1, read on the forward strand.
TTTATAATCTACAGGGACAGAGAAGAGGATTTAAGAAGAATTAGCTTGAGAGAGCGTCTGTATAAGCTGTCAAGAGGTTTTAAGCAATTTTGACTGGCCTGATCCCAACATGTTGATGCATAATCAATATCTGGCTGGATGTATGCACGAAAAAATAGCTTCCTGGTATGCTGATCAAGAAAATGTTTTACTCTATTTTAATTGGAATGTTTTCTGGAAAGCCTTTTGCAAAGCAGCATAGAAATATGTTCGGACCAGGATAGGTTATTGTCTATAGTAAGTCCTAATAATTTGTAAAAACTTACTTCTTCTAATGCTTTATATCTCTAACTTTTAACTCTGGCAATTTATTCTTAATGTTCTGTCGTTTCTGTCTTGTTGTAACTAGCATGAATTTCGATTTATGAGGATGAATTGCCATATGATTTTCTTCCGTCCAGGAAACAAGCCTTAGTATATCATTTTGTAAGGAGGCGCATACTGCATCAGAGCTTTTATTTTCATTGTAAATGGTAGTGTCATCTGCAAAAAGTTCGCAAGAGGATATCAAATGAAGTGGAAGGTCATTTATATAAATTGAAAATAATATAGGACCCAGAACCGATCCCTGGGGAACTCCATATTTGTTCGAAGCAACAGAAGATAAAGTGGAATCTTGAAAGACTGCTTGTCTTCTGTTATGAAGAAAAGATGCTATGAGTTTTACGGAATTATCATTCAAACCGTACATAGTTAATTTTTTTTTTAGAGAGGATACTGTGATCAATGGTGTCGAAAGCTTTCGCAAAATCAAACAAAAATTGCACCAGTAAATAAATCATTGTTTATATTTTAAATGCCACTTCTCAATAAGATTGGTCAGCATGGTATGGCACGAATGATTCCTTCTAAATCCATTCTGAGTAGGGTGAAATAAGTCATACTTTGTAAAATGGGACTGTAGATTGTGTTTGATATGTTTTTTTCGAAAGGTTTAGACAGAGCAGATAGGATAGATATGGGTCTATAATTAGAGGGGTCAGATGGGTCACCAGACTTAAGAACAGGCAAAACTTTAGCATCTTTGAAGGCTTGTGGATAGTAACATTTATCAATACATAAGTTATAAATATATGTAACACATTCAGAGATAATGGGCGCTGATATCTTCAAAATTTTACTGTCTAGCCATCCAAGCCACGGGGAAACTCGATGGTTTTATATACTTAACTCCTGGTGCACTTCATGGACGCCTATGTATGGAAAATGGAGTTTGTCAAGGATATTTTTTGACTCACAGAAACATTTCAGTGGATTTAAATTATTAGCCTGTGTGTTGTTTATCTTAATTGTTCTCTCTGCCACGGTAGTAAAAATGTCTATTCAGATATTCAACAGATAAATTGGACGTATAAGAAGCAGATGGCGGTGCTGTTTTCCCGGACAACTGATTTATAGCTTTCCAAATAGATTTTGAATCTTTTTTGGATGAAATTAAATCACTAAAATACCTCTTCCGTGCGGCTCTTTTCATCTCAGTGACTTTGTTTCGTTGTTGCCTAAATTTCTTGTCTTTCCCTGTTGTTTGTAATAAATTGTCACGAATTCTAATTTCAGCATCTATTTTCTTTTGTTAACCACGGTGGTTTTTCGGTTAATTTAACACGTTTAGTCCGAAGCAAAACATGCTTATTGAAAATAGGAACAAAAATCTTGTACCAAGCAGCAAGTGCATCATCAGGATGATTGTATTGAAAAACACAAGAAAAATCAGCCATACATAAATCAGCCAGAAATTCTTCAGTGTGGAAGTTTTTATAGCTGCGAAACGATATACACTTATGAGTGCATCTGGGTATTTTAACTCCTTTCTTTGACCATGTTAAACACACTGGAAAATGATCACTAAGACCATAGACAGGTACAGCAGTTTCTACTACGTTGTTAGAGTTAGTAACATAAATGTGGTCAATTAACGTTTTTGTCTGTAATGTTATCCGTGTAGGTGAATTTATTAATTGAGTTAAATTGCACATTTCATAAGTTTGTTTCCATTATTATGTGATTTGAATAAATCGATGTTAAAATCTCCAAGCAAGATTATTTCCGTAGAATGACTCAATACATCTTCGAGAGCATTAATGCAAAACGATCGAACCACTCGACTCTTTCTTCTGGGTTTTTGTATAAGAAACCTACCAGGATTGACTTTGTTCCTTTCAAGTGAATCTCTAGCCATAAGCATTCAATTTTGTATTTATCAAATAAGTTTAGCCGTCTATAATTGACAGATTGGTGAATATAAGCCACCATACCCGTTTCTAGTTTTCCTGTGGCATTCGTCTAAGAAGGCTGTATCCTGGGATCGATAATATATGGTCAGAAATCGTACTAGATAATCGTGATTCAGAAAAACCAGACACATGAAAACAGTCATTTGAATTGGATAGAATGGAAGGCACATCTGATAATTTGTTCATTAAGTGACATACATTGAGATAACCTATTTTGAACCCAGCGTTACGGAAAGCGGAAAAAAAACAACCGGAAACAAAGTGAGAAATACCAATTCTATCCAGCTGAGTTTAACACACGAGAGAGAGAGAGAGAGAGAGAGAGAGAGAGGAGAGAGAGAGAGAGAGAGAGAGAGAGAGAGAGAGAGAGAGAGAGGGGAGAGAGAGAGAGAGAGAGAATTCTGGAATACAAAAAAATGAATGCAGCTTAAAAAAAATGGTATGATAGGGAATGTAAAGATAATAAAGCAAATGCAATGACAATACTGAAAATATTTCTAACTTCCAAAGAACGAGTATATAGTGATGCCTATTGCAGAGCAAGAAGACAACATGGCAATCTGTTAAAAAGGAAAGAAAAAGAATATAATGAGTTATTAACTGATAAGTTAGCTGCCTCTTTACAAAATCAGAATGAGTTCTGGGCAATGTTAAAAGATCTGTAACAGAAAGCAGCTCTTAAAAACACATAACGACTGATGACTGGTGTAAGCACTTCAAACGTTTGCTCGAGAGCTAATAACTGTTTAGAACAAAAGTGATGCTAATGAACAAGAAGAGTATTTAGTTCAATGTTGTTGTCTCCTTCGTCATTTGTTAAATGGATTCCCCTGTCTCCTCGACGAAGGTGGCAGTACGTCGCAGGTCCTCCAGTCTTCCGTAGAGCTTCGGGCCGCTGGGATTGGGTCGGGCCAGGTTTCACTCTCGGAGCGCTTGGTGGAGCGGGCAGGACTGCAGCAGATGTTCTGTTGTCTGGCTGCCTGTTCTGCAGGGGCACTGCTCTGTGTTGCCGATACGGAGTTTAGTGTATAGATGGTGTTTCAGGCGGTTGTGGCCTGTCCTGAGTCTGAAATTGGCTACCTGCTCTCGACGAGTCAGGAGGTCGTAGTACGGGTCTGCTCTGCTGTGGCGTGGATGCTGCCGTTTCCACTCGTTCTGCAGCTTGGCCTTAATGATGGTCCCTGTAGTCAGAGTAGCTGGTAGATCTGTCCATCTGCTCCTTTGTAGTGTCTTCCTTTGCCAGCGAGTCAGCAGCGTTATTGCCAAGCACGTTGCAGTGGGAGGGGAATCCACTGCGGGGGTGACTGTGTGACTTGTGCAGAGGAGGCGGAGAGAGGACAGAACGCTGAGTTCTGGATCTCTGTTGGACTGAAGGGCCTGCAAGATGGACATGGCGTCGGTCAGGAAAGACCATGCTGTGGCTGACGCAGGGGCGGAACTCGATGTGGGCTGCTGCTGTTTTCAAAGCTTCTGCTTTGGCTCTGTAGCTGGTGGAGTACAGGCCGGTAGCGAGGCAGATCTTTTCTTCTCTGCCTCCCTGGATACCGAATATTGACTCCTGCCTCTCCGTTCCGAATGGCATCTGCTGCAGAGCCGTCGGTGTAGACATGAGTCCAAAAGTCTCTAGGGAACTGGGTGTGGAGGTGTTCGAGGGTGAGGGTCTTTCTTTCAGGGCCCGCTTTGGGAATCTTTGGGACCAACACCAGGGATGCTGCACTGGATGAGGGGAGGATTCCTTCGCTCCAAGCAGGGACGGCAAGACACTGGGGTATCATTTGGGGTCATGGTAGAAGATATCTTGATGTTGCCATTCTAGGATCCTCCTCTGGTGTACGACGCTCCCTCTCTTCAGCCGTCCTTTTTTGGCTGGGACAGTCTCGGGGTGGCCTTGCAGCCTCTTGCACTTGGCAGTCTGGGTCAGGAGTTTGGCGTCTCTGCAGTCCTCAAGGGCTGTAGCTCTGTGGTGGTTTCAAGCTCCTGAATTGGCGTAGACTTCATGGCCCCTGTGATGATACGGGTAGTTTGATTCTGAACCTTGAACCGATCCATTCAAATTTGGATTTGGCCGTGGTGCCCCATGCAGTCATGCCATACTCCAGACTGGCCTGACTCTACCAGTGTACAGTCTCCTGAGGGTCGTGTCGTCTGCGCCCCATGTTGTTCCGCCATTTTCTTCATGAGGGCAAGGCGTACTTTGCTCTTGATTCTGTTTTCTCTGCTTGCTTTCTCCACGTCAGACGATTGTCGAAGGTGACCCCCCAGGTACGTGGGTTTGTTTTCAGCAAGTGGAGTTTGTCCATTGATACGCAGGTTGGCCTTCTGTTCTTTGGGTGAGAGGTATGAAAACAGGGTAGGTGGTCTTCTGGCATTAATTGTCACCAGCCACTGCTTTGTCCAGCTCTCGAGACATTTAGCGCCTGCTGTAGCCTGTAGTTGGCAGTTGTGAGGTGTTCTTCCGAATACCATTGGACAGATCTGTGGTTGGGTTTCAGGTGTGCCTTTTGGATACAGGCCACAACGATGTTTTCTGCAAAAATTCTCTCAGTAAGTACGATCTTTTCTGGTAGACGCCCTTGCATTCCACTGGGGAATGTTGAGTGGGACTGGGGGTTTCTAAGCGGTCAGATTTTTTTTTTCAGCCAGTACAGTAGCATTTACCCCCCCCCCCCCCCCCCCCCCCCCGCCTCCGATACTGGTTCCTCGCACCAGGACGGGTGGCCACCAGTCGCATGGGATGGGCCCTTTGAGGCGCACTGTACTAGCCCGGCGGGACCCCTCTTGTAGAAAACACCATCTCCGAAAAAGTTGTGTTACGCGCCAGCGGCCCGTCTCCTCAACGCAGATCATTGAACCACTGTTGCAGTTTGATCAAAACTGGTCCCGAAGGTCCTTTAAGCTACGTAGCATACGATGGATTTTTCGTGTTCAATTGTACATAAATTTGTTTCCTTTATGACTTGGAATGTAAATGGTTTGATGTCTAAATTTGGGAACGATCCCAAGTTTGTTTCGTTTCTGTGTCAGTGTGAATTTATCTGTTTAATTGAAAACATTCATTAAAGATTGCCGTGTGATGATCTACTTAATCTGGTTTTGTATACAGTATTTAGTAAACCTGCTATCAAATTTTTCAAAAAAATAGGGAAGAAGATCAGGAGGCGTTGGTTTGTCCAGCTATTAAAGAATGAGCTTACCCCATGTGTGAAATCAGCTGAAGGGAATTGTCTACTTTGTTTGTGGTTCTTGATTGATAGAATGTTGTTTGAATCAGAAAAGGGAGATCTTGTATGTTTGTTCGTATATTCCACCAGAAAGTTCCCCCGTTTTATGTCCCATTTTGATGTTAGATAAATGGTATTGTTTACTGGAAGAATGTTTGACTGACCTTTTGTTAACAAATGATGTATACGTCATTCTAAATGATGATCTGAACAGCAGAATTTCTGGATGTTTCGCAGAACTTTTGCTGGGTGTGATGTTTTTTGAAGCGCAATATGAGAGTCATCCAGTCAGCATTAACCCCATGTTGTCAAGATAAGACTGTAAATAATTATGGGAAGCTATTATTAAAAACATGTTGCACTGCTTTTCAACTTGTCAATTGTAAATGGTATATGTAAAGGCGACCGAAATGGTTTATTGCTTTACGTACGTTTTCTGAATCTGGTTGCAGTGTGTAAATGATTATTTTCATTTTGTCGTCGAATGAAATTTTTGCTCTTTGGTAATGATAGGATGTGAAATGAATGTTTTTGGAACGATAGATTCTGACCATTTTCCGCTGGTCTTTTCAAATTGCTTGCCCCATTGGGAAACTCGGTAAAAAAATTGGTGAACATGAGACGCTAGATTATACCTTAGAAAAAAATGTTTGGAATGATGAATGCCCTCGTTGTTTAGTGATACATTAGATAATGAAAATTCGAGTAGAAAACTGATATTGCCATAAGTATGTTTAATTGATTCTGATATAAACAATGCTCTAAATATGTTTAACGAATGTTTAATTGAAAGCGCTGAATGTATGAAAAAAAGTTGTGCACGTTAGGAAAGAAAGGGCGTCAAAAGACTGGTATGACCAAGAATGTCTTGTTGAGGAAAAGAAAAGACCAGGAGGCTGTTGAGAATTAGTCGCCGTTCGTTGGAAGACACAGACAGGAACTGCATATGTGATAGCTAGGCGTTGGAATATAAGCATTTATTAAAGAGAAAAGAGAAAGAGTTCAATAAATCAATAATAGATAAGCTTGTTGCATCTGTAAAAGTCTCAGAAAGAGTTTTGGGATGTTGTCCACAGGATATCACCACAAAGAAAACAGCCTAGAAATAACATTACAAGTAGATGTGTGGTTTCAGCATTTTTCAAGCATTGTTACAATCCAACGATGATATTCAATTAGATCAAGAGAGTGTTTGAAGATGACTCTGATGGTTATATGAATCGCTCCATTAGTGAAGAGGAAGTATTACTAGCAATTAAAAAATTATAAAAAAATCGCAAGGCAGCCGGTCCCGATGGAATCATTGGAGAGCTATTTAAAAAATTCTTCTACCCATGTTGTGCAGTTCTGTCTGAAATTATCAACAAAATTTAAATGATGGTGTGTTTCCCGGACAGTTGGACAGATCAATAATTGTGCCAATTATTTTTAAAAAAAGGTTATGCTAATGATCCAAACATTACAGGGGGTATTTCTCTTAGTAACATTAGTACGTTAGTAAAATGTTTGGGATGATAATTAATAACAGACTGCAAAGAATGGATTGATTGAGGATAAAAATATTACGGGTGATTATCAAGCTGGGTTAAAAAGGGTTTATGTCGACTGTGCGCCACATGTTCACCATGTTGGCTAGTTTCAAAACAGTTCTCTTTTAATCGAAAATTATATTTAGAGCTTTCATCGATTTTGAAAAGCTTTCGATTCCAGTTAATAGAAATCTCCTTTGGCCAAATTATGAGTAAAAAACGGTATTAATGGGTAAACTTTACAGATGTATTAGAAGTATGTACAATGAGGTGAAAAAGCTAAAGTTCGTTGTGGAGCTAAATTCACAGATTCATAATCAATTGTTCAGTTCGGGGTTAAAACCAGGGCGATGCCTGTAGTCCAGTTTTATTTCACTGTTCATCAACGAGCTAGCAATTGAGGTAACTTATTAACGGCGAGAGACGGGAGGGACAAACGGGGTTTGTTGACTTTCTGATGCGTTTGAGATTGTTTATTCTGTTACTGGCTGATGACGTGATTTTTGATATCAGAGACAACTCATTGGTTTACAGACACAAACTGAATAGCTTACACCGCTCAGCTGCATCATTCTCCAGCTGAAAGTTAATGTTATGCTAAAAGTAATATTATTGTGTTTCGTAAGGGTGGTTATGTGAGTGCAAGAGAACGGATGGCTATATAATAATGCTCCCATGCCTGTTGTGAATGCCTATAAGATATTTGGGGTATACTTTTCTCTACTCGTCTGAGTTTTGTTAGTGCTTGCAAGGATCTTGCTAGCAAGGCCAAAAATGTTTCGTTTTGTATTATGAAAAAGTTACATGTTTTCAACAATACGTCCTGTATGTGTTTGTTACAAACGCTGTTCGATAGTCAAGTGCAGCCCATTGCAACAGTACGGATCAAGAATTAGGGGGATTAGATAAACGCTGCACTCCATTGTGAAGCTGTGCATCTTTTGTTTTTAAAAAAAGTTTTAGGTGTACGATAGGCGGACGCCTAATGATCCAGTTGTGTATGGGGAGACGACATAGGTTTCCTATAATGTTGGTTTCTGCTGTTGTGGTGGGTGCCAGTGTCATCGATAGGGCTTCTAGTGTTTAATGACATCCGATACTGGATGAGTACAGAAAGAGTACCTCCCTGTAAAGCTTATAATACTGCTTTATGATTCTGCTTTCTAGAGGAAAAGAAAAACATGGGCTAGTATAAAGTATTGTCCGAGTTAGTGTGTCTTTTTTTGAATACCGGTTTTGGTTTTGTATGGCACTGAAAGGGGGTTGGAAAATGTTAAACAGTTTATAAGTTGCTTGCGTCAAAGACTAATTGACTGCCGTTGGCAAAAAGGGTTACATTCATGTTGCATATCCCCCCCCCCAAATAGTAAAAGGTTTGATTTTACAGGACAGTTGGTGATTTCCCCATGATCTGAAAACGCTATATAAAACTTAGAAATGGATAGACAATTAAAGACATAATGGCAAATATTTAGACTGGCAATATCGATTTTAGCCGCATAAATTTAGATACAAAAACGTGTTGATGACAAGACATGCTTTGGTCTCTCTGTAAAAAGTGTCACAAGAAAAATGAATGCATTTTTGTTGTTTGTTGTCCAACCCTCATGGACATCAGAAAGGAATTGACTAAGCCGAAAATTCTATAGACAGCCGTCCCTATTTAGAGTGACCTATTCCCACTGTCGTCAACGCAAACAATAGATGGTAAAATATTCGTTATTTTTATAAGGCATTTAAAATTAAGGGAAATTTGCTACCTCCTAAAACTTACAAATGATTTGTTCTTAATTTGATTATACATGGTCGAATAGATTTGTTACATGTACGCATAAAGTGTAGAGATTTGTCCAATGTACTATTTCCATACCCCTTCACAAGGGGCCTGAGCCTATGTGAATAAATCATCCGAATCCGAATCCGAAGCTCTCTATCTACGACTGTTTATCCTATCTATCTCTTCATCTCTCTAATTCATATTCTCTAAAAGCCATTCTTTTCAGAAGTGGCTGTGTAAGCAGAATTGGCCCCTAGAATGTTTGGGACAATTCATTGTTTCTGGCCCAAGTTACTGGGTGTACCATCGGCCCGTTAGAGAAAGACTGGAGACTGGTTTCTACACAATGGAATGTGTATTGAGGGTCTTTGTAGGCGTCCATAGCAGCAGTGGCTTTGCCTGGATCTCCAGCAGCTTGAGCAGCAGAATGAACGAAGAGCCAATGGAAAGTAGGTACAACCTTGGTTACGCACCGCAACCGCACTCAGGGAAAGGTATATGGGAAGGGCGAAGAGCGGCCGAGCACCGCCACACCACCGACCATCTTTATAATATTCGCAATACTCAAGCCCCCCAAATCCCTCGATCGAGTTGCTATATTTTTCTTTCTTACAGCTACAGCACAGATCTCTCTTGTGTGCTATGCCACACTCGTGCCTCCTCTTA